>JASANB010004849.1:0-151991 GCA_030248155.1 Sabatieria punctata
GAAGGCGATTATAGAGAAAAGCCCCCATCCGGAAATTGCCTTTATGAAAGCTTGTCTTCCTCTATGCCTAAGCCTAAGCCTTAGTTTGTTTGTTGAACGTAAGCTTAAACGTCAGCTAGTGGAACTTATGTAAGCCTGAGCCTTAACTGAATGCCGGAACTCAGAGTTTGAAATGAACGTTCGTGCAGTGTGTGGGCTTTCCTACTATAATGGCGATCGGTCCGTCATACCGCAAAAATTGTCTTCCGTTTTTCTGGTTTTTGTCGAATTGTTGGTTTGTAAATTTCGATTGCTTTGAACATGGATCGTTTTCTTAAGAAAAGGAACAGGAGCGCTATTGATTTAGCTCATAGCCGAAAGTTTGTGTCTTTATTTGAAAGTACCTGAACCTGAACCTGACACCTGGGTACTTTTGAAAAATGTACCTGAACCTGAACCTGAACCTGAAATTGGATTTTAGAGATACCTGAACCTGGACTTACCTGAAATTTGGTGGTACCTACCAACTGTACTAGACGGACGGGTTATATACACAATTCTTCAGTACATAGGTTTGCTATGCGCACAAACAGAAAACCAACTTACTGCGAACCAAAAGAATAAGAAAAAACGTAGCAAAATTGTTCGTTGAACCCATTAGGCTGAATTATACTGATACGTACGTACAAGAAGTTTCCGTGTCAAAAATAAATTTACCACGGAAGAAATACGGTTGTCTGGGGTCACCAATCAATCATGGTCCAGGGTAAAAGAATGCAGCACCCGAATAAGGTGTAACTGGCGTGTGCAGCCTCGAGAAAGTAGTAAACCTCAGCAGACTTCATTGCCTCTGTATCAGAGTGGGCGAAATCTGCGCCCACCGTGAAATTTCCAGTGCAAAACGTGTGAACGGTGCCGTGCCACGGAACGGAAATATTCAACTTTGAAGCAAGTGCTCGCGCAAGCGACAATGTCCCCGTAATAAAGTAGTTTGTCGTAACGGCAACGTGCACTTTACCCGTTCCAGCCATGCGTAGAATTTCAATACCTACTGCGGGGTCCGGATTCGCGGCCAACGTTCCGAACAACCCGATAGCAAAGAACACTTGAGGCTGCCATGTTAAAGCCGTTCCAAGTACGCTTTCAGCCAAAGTGGTAGGAATCACGAAGAAGTGACAGTCAGTGCTTTCATGATTCGCGAAGACGTACGAGGTATTGAAGTTTGCGACGTGGCAGTGCAGCTTGTAATGGAGGCTAGCACACACTAACAACAACACATACGACCGCCAGGAGAATCTCATATTCAAAACAATCAATGCAAATTGATGCAATCGAAGTGTGCAGTTACAGTCACTTTACTAGTTTGTAACGATTAGTTATGCACCTAATTTGTTTCAAGAATTGTATAATTTTAATTTAATTTTAATGCTTAAAACACCCAATTCAGATCGTTCAGATCAGCAACCGCTGTTGGGACAATAATAAATGCGGCGGTGGGTTTAAACTACGCCCGGGCCAGGATTAGTTAGTAACTGTTAACCCGTTCGTCGCATAAAACTCTATGTCTCCTCAAACTTATTCTTTCTCAAGCTAAATTCTCAAACATCTCTCGCACTGCTCGGCCCACTACTTTAAACTACTAAAACTTATAATTTTTGCTATTTTTATGCTCACAATCCCTCCTTCTAAACGCTTTTTTGAACACCGATTTTCTAACCTTTCTTGCCGTCCTTCCCTACCAACCCAACCAAGCACTTTCAAAATCAAACTTGACACACGGCTGGCCGAGCCGATCGATAAACTAGACTAGACGGCCAATACACCAGACAGGGAGCATGTACGTACCACACAAGCATGTACGTGCAGGCTCACACATATCTTCCGTCTTTGGACGACCACCACCACGACGTTGCATTTTAGACAATCGGCTAGACCAATGCTAAATAAACTGGAAGTAATTCCAAATCTTCCCACTACTACAAATCTGAAAAACACGTCTGCACCAGCACACCTTAAGAATTAATCAGGAATTCCAATGCTGATCCGCCTATGGCATTATGCGCTATGTCTATTTGCCCTCAACTACAGCTAAAAAGCCCTGTTTTACGTTGCATCTTTCATAAAAAAACACAGAAAGCACTAATCATAATAATAGAAAGCAGTAATAGTTCTGGCAGGGTGTGCAATCTATTCACTCCCTATTCCAACGAAAATGCGGTTAAAATCCGCTAAGAATTTAATAATAATAATAATACTCTACTTTTTGAAAATACCCTAACCCGCCATACCGTAGTTACAGTATCGTCCCGAAATTGTCTGCAATCGGCTAACCATGTCCGAAAGCCCCTTCTCCAACAAAAACTCGCTTAACATCCACTGACATCCACCTCATTCAGACCGATTTTTCAAAATACCGCAACCCGGGATACCGTATTTCATACATACCACCTCTATTCTCTGCTCTTCAAACGCAAACCCGGTCAGAATCACTAAGAAAGGAGCAGAACAGCCCATTTTTTAAAAAATACCGTAATCCGCCATACGGTAGATACAGTGATAGTTCTGGCAGACTGTGCAATCTATTCACTCCCTATTCCAACGAAAATGCGGTTAAAATCCGCTAAGAAACGAGCATAATAGTCGATTTTTAGCAAATACCGTAACCCGGAATACCGTAGTTACACTAATCGTTCACAAATGCTGTGCACTCGACTAAGCATGTCAGAAAGCCCCTCCTCCAACGAAAACCCAGTTAACATACATCTACATCCAGCCGAGTCAGACCGATTTTTTCAAAATACTCTAACCCGGCATACGCTAGTTCATACATACCACCTGTATCTTAAACTCTTCCAACGCAGATCCGCTCAGAATCATTATTAAGAAAACAGCAGAACAGCCCCATTTTTTTTAAAAAACACCTCAGACAAATATCCTCAGACTCAAAACTCTCAAGTATACTGTTAAAACCTCGTAAATATGGTACTCCTACCGTATACAGTACATCGCAACACCACATACCCTGAAACTAACCGTACATTGAGCTTCAAATCAGATATGGACGGCCCCTTTGCTTGTTAAAAGAACACTGATTAATGCTTATGCCATCAAGTGAATCCAGCCTCATGTCTAACGTTATAGAGAAGCAAGTTCTTGCCCAAGGTATATCCTAATCTGTGCAAGTTTCGCTCTGAATACTAATTTGCGCAACAGCTAAAATCAGCTTCCTTCATAACTGGGATGATAAGATAAGCACATAAATCGACTCTAGAGTCTTCAATGACTCTAATAATACTTTGGTTACTGTTCTAGCTGAAAAGGTTGCAGTGTTATGACCGATCAAAGTTGACTGAAATTGCCAAAAATGGCCCATTTGACCATCAACTGTGACCGGCCATAACACTGCAACCTTTTTAGCTAGAACAGTAACCAAAGTATTATTAGAGTCCTTGAAGACTCTAGAGTCGATTTATGTGCCTATCCTATCATCCCAGTTATGAAGGAAGCTGATTTTAGCTGTTGCGCAAATTAGTATTCAGAGCGAAACTTGCGCAGATTAGGATATACCTTGGGCAAGAACTTGCTTCTCTATAACGTTAGACATGAGGCTGGAGTCACTTGATGGCGTGAGCATTAATCAGTGTTCTTTTAACAAGCAAAGATGTCAAAGACAGATTGCTAAAATATCAAACCAAATAGGGGGTGCTCGAAAGTTAGGTTTGCAGTAACCTGACGGAGTTCTAGGTGACAGAAATGAATTCACCATCTAAAATTACCCCAGGAGTTACATTTTGAGCAACATCTGAAGAGACTCACAGTAGCTGCTCCAGTCAGACAAAATTTTGCAAAAAACAATTAAAATGAAAATAACTGGAAAACGCGACCACATAGCGCCAAACGGACTGCAAAAATGGATTCTATGGACCAAAATTAAGTTTGACTCGTGAATATGAGCCGGTTTTCAGGCATTTATACCGTTTGGGTCAAATTTGAAAAATGTTGGCCAATTTTCCATAGTAAAACGGATCGCAGACAATTTTTTGACTCGCACACCCTTCCGAAAAACGCGTTTTTCCCGAAAACTAATTTGAAAATCCTCAAACATGTATATATCAGCGAACTCGGAATTGCACGTAGAATAAGAATCTGGAGTCCGCTTGTCGATTTGACTCTTCTATAAAAACTTGATTTTGCCGAAAATTCGTTTTTCCCGAAAAACACATACAAAACTGCGTGGAACCTTTGATTTGACGTTCGCATATTGTAGCACTTGTAATTTGCTATCGATTGATATAAAAAAGTTTGGGGTCTTGAAGAAAGTTTTTGAGAAAATCGCTTTTTTCCGCCACCGCCAATCATTTTTGCATGGACTTTAGGTCTATGCTAGAGTGAGTTTTGAAAACGATGTTTACGCGTACTGTACATACATACAGGGTGTCCTAAAATTATAACATTTCTTTTTGCTGCCAATTTCGCAAATTTTGACCAAATTCGCAGAAATATGAAACATAGGTGCTAAAATAAGAGGAGGTTTTGTGTATTAGTTTGGTGGACTAAAGTATAGTTCAAAAATGATAGAATTGTGAGTTTTTTGGGAGCTCCACCCAGGCCACCGAAAGCTGGTGACAGCGAGTAGGTAAAATGGGAACCGACTGGATCTGCCGTTGCACTGAAGTCGCTCCACAAAGCATGCCGCGTGGGAGGAGAAGATCGACGATGTCAGAAGCTGTCTGAGGAACCAACTATGACGGCAGCCGCGGGGCACCGGCGGCCATCTGGAACCGGTAGCACCATGACGTCACCACGCTCTCTTGGCAAAACTGGCCCCAACACTATCGCTACGAGTGGCTTGGCAGTGAAAGAAGGGCACAGCGTCCGAGATGACGATATCAGGGGTCGCGAAATGGACCGCGATGGTCTGATCGTAGGGTCGTATATGTATATGTAAAAATACATATTATGTATTATTTTTCGAATACATACAATGTATATGTATTGTATATGTATATGTTTATGTATTCCTCAGAGAATATGTTTATGTATATGTATTCTGAGGCCACTATGTATTTAAAATACATATTTGAAAATACATATTGAATTTCTGATGAAATGCTGCATTTTCAAGTCTCAGCCTGCCATCCATAGCATGAAATTACATTTTCTTAGGATGCCAATGTCTGAATTTGCTCCAGTGGTAGAAAAAGCACAGATTTGGTGTTTTAATTGAGTAATACCATCACCGTGGAAAGTGGTGCGAGGCGACCAAAAGGAGTTCTAATGAGGGAACATTTAGATTTTCAAATTCAATGGATAAATGGCAGGAGAAAAATGCTCTTTTCTTTTGCTAGTTGACCTAGACGAAATTATTGGCCATTGCGGTTTCAAAAACAAAGTTCATTGCGCAGGTCTCCCATACAGAAAAAGACTGACTGTACGTGGAGGATTTTTAACAGAACTTAATTGTGGAAATTATTGCTAATTTGACTGACGTACTGAATCAATTTCATGCTAATCAGGTCCAAGCGTGGACCCTTTCTAGTTTCAGTCACAAACAACTCTTTTAGCAGCATTTTTCAACTTAAAACCTGGCTTTGAAAAAATATGTATAATATGTATTTTATGTACATATTTTTTGAAAAAATACATATACATATTATGTATATGTATTCGTCACCGGAAAACATATACATATATGTATATGTATATGTTATGTATTCCACAAATTCAATATTTTGCCAACAGTAGTTTGAAGTAATTTATGCGTTTTAGAAAATTTGTTACTGGTGATTCGTTTCAAACTTTGTTATTAGAGCAGCAACATGTACGTATGAGCGTATAATATAATGGGCCTTCTTTTACTGATTCCTTTGCGCAGATTAGGTGTTGCCTTAGTAGTAGTACAGAAGTGGAGTCCGTTTACAAGATAGGTTATTGGCAATAAACTCATACATGAATTCGCTCATTTTATAATATGCTTAGGCTTGTTCCAATACTGAGAAATTCAGGGATATGTGAAATTTGTTAATTTTAATGCCTATCCATCTATACGATTAGCGCTAAAATGGAAACGTGTGTTTTTGATACCATTTTCGCAAATGTTCGCCAAATGAGCTGAAATTTTCAGAAACTCTTCAAAACTGTGGGATATTTATTGCTAAAATTTTATGCATTGAGAATGACACAGTCTTGAGAAGATAACGATTATCCTAATGATCTGATTTTCTGTTCTGCTCGTATCGTAACGCAGATGTTGAGGAATTCCTCATTTTCTCAAGCCTGTGTGAAAATTTCAGCTCATTCGGCGGAAATGACAGCAAAAAGAAAAGTTTACATTCTGTTAGGCATTGAAATTACCAATTTCACATATTTCGTGAATTTCTCAGGATTGGGACAAGTCCACCAAAGTTTAACGCACAAAAATCAGCCATATTTTGGCCGAAATTTGCAGAAATTTCAGCAAGCAGGCAAGTTACGATTTCGCCACTACTGTTGTTTTACTATAGTATAGTAAAACAAAAATTATACTAGTGGTATTTTACTAGTATAGTAGAATAATAGTAAAAAGTAATAAAAGTAATATTAAGAGCCAATAGTAAAGTAAAAATTAAATTAAGGGTCAGTCTCTGGGCCAATCGAGTTTCAGTATTCAGACCCAAAAATGAAACTTTGGCGTGGAGGGCTCAAAGTTGGAGGACTAATACGTATGGATAGGTTATGTAACCACCGCAAAGGATATCCCGATTCGACGCTCCACGCTCGAGATACGGCCTTCTGAAAATCGGTCCGCTTAACTATGGGACCAAAATTTCAAAATCGAATTTCTAGCGCACTAATCAGTGTTGGGACTTAAAAATTGGGGGTTTAGGGTAACTTTTAGAGTACTTTCAGAATCAAGGTCGAATTCCATTTTCAATAAAAAAATTTTTTTCGACCCCCTTTGGAGCCCCCTAGCTCGTCTGGAACCCTCCCTACGCCGTTTTTTTATCTGAGAATATTGTAGCGCTATCAATTCCCTACAGTTTGGTATAAGCCACATTGGCTGACCCGTGGAAGAAAGTGGTGAAATATGGCTTAAAAGTTGAAAAATCCTCAAATTTTTAGTTTTGGTACTGCACCAAAATTTCCTGCTGGAGTTTCTAGCGCATTAATCAGTGTTTGACCATTGATTCTGAAAGTACTCTAAAAGTTACCCTAAACCCCCAATTTTTAAGTCCCAACACTGATTAGTGCGCTAGAAATTCGATTTTGAAATTTTGGTCCCATAGTTAAGCGGACCGATTTTCAGAAGGTGCCGTATCTCGAGCGTGGAGCGTCACCAGTAAAGCCTCCAATAGCCCTCAGCAGTAGCAGGAATCCGTTTTATTACGAAGTGCAGCGGAATAATAATAAATCCCTCTTGTTCACTGCCAAAATCTCTGTTTTGACTTTGAGGACAAATATCTCGGGAAGTAAGCAAAGTACATTAATAAATGTTACAGCAATCTTTCAAGAATTTATTTGTCTTTCATTTAAAAAAGGATTCATTGAAATCCGTTGAGATTTGCGGTTGCTACAGCGAAAACTCTGCTGGGTTGTTTTTTTTTGGCACACCCTGTACATACTTTCTGCGGGAGAAGAAGATTCTGCTGGAGAAGCTAATACTTTCTGAAAAGATGCAGCACAAAATGCCAAACAAAATGAAACTATTTATGATAAAATAATTTTAGGGTAGGGGTGGGTGTTTTGCGATTTGAAGGATATCGACACAAATTATTTTAATCATAATGATTCTTATTCCTGCTATTCTAATACAGTTATGAACTCAGTTACCCTGATTCTTTTTGGTTCGGGAGAGATTCGCATCCAAATGCTTGAGCGGCTGTACGTATTTCTAAAGTGGCGTTACGCATGAGCATGTGCAAGAACAAATGCTAGAAAGCAGTTTTTCTTATGTAGTTAGTGTACCAGCTTTCAGCTCGATGCCAAGCTTTCATTTTTGGGGTCTGAATACCAAGGGTCGATCTGTTCAGAGACTGATTCTTGAGTTATACCTACCGTTGGCGTCATTTAAACGTTTGTGGCGTTTAATAGCCATTCTAGAACAACCAAATCCCAGATCGGTTGGTGCAGGTGAATTGTGTAAAAAGGTAGCTATTTTCATTTCAGCCGTCCTTTGTGATAGCGACCGTGGTACAGACCTTGGTAGCGACTGGTCTGGTGGTGATATATGTAAGGATCCTGCTGTTCGTGCGAAAGCAGGCAAGGTCGGTGGCGGCGGTCAAAACCGAATCGAAGGCGAAAGAGGACGTGAAGAAGCAGCAACAGCTGGCCAAATCGGCGGCAGCCATAGCCGCATCGCTCGTGCTCTCTGCCGCTTGCAACGCTTCCATCCCGGTGGCGTTCAAACACATCGAAACCAATAAACACATCTGGCGCCTGGTGCAGGCAATGATCACGGCACTGTTCAGCGTGATCAACCCGTTCGTGCTTATCTGTTTCTCCGTTTCCATCCGACGCCACTTTCTACGCACTCTCAAGATGATGGTCGGTAAGGAGGTCGGTAGTGTGGGGCCGGGCCAAACGCTGACTCGCAAGAAATCTAACAAATACTGATCTAGGGGCCGTCCATAAATTTCGAAACTAAAAGTACAATATTATACTTTTGACCACCACCCCTTAACTCTTCTCTTTGACGAACAAATTTTTAGCGTGCCTGGCCATAGGGACATGAAATGCGTGCCTGAAAAGCGGTAATCACGCAGTGAATGTTTTTGCATTCACTGAAATTTTCAAAAAGCGTGATTTGCTGTGACTGGCCAATCACGCATTGCATGCAGCATTGTGCATTGTCTGACAAAAAAGCGTGATTAACGTGTGACTGGCCAATCACTTTCTTGCACTTTCATTTTCAAATCACATTTATGCCTAAACAAACAGCCGCACGCAAAGCGTGAATCTTTCTGGGGTACTTATCCAAATGGAGTAGCTTCTGCTAGTAAGGGCTAAGAAGTTTGGCGAAGGACAGCAGTTCACCCCCAAAAAGCTTCGAAGTTTCGGCTGGCTACCCCCACCAAAAGATTTTTCACCAATATTTTTGCCATACAATTAGCATTTTTCAATGCAATAGCTTTTACGTTCAAAATTCCGTGTGTACGTTGAGTTCGCAGCGAAAGATGCTGATTAGGAAGGTTTTACTTGATTTCGTTTGTGATTTCGTCCAACTGTTGTGTGTTACCGATTGGTGTCAGTCAAATCAAGCATGAAGTTGTTTACTGCGATGCATATATGGGCCGGAAAAATGGGTTGGGTAGCCAAAATCGAAAAATTTGGGAGTGGGCCTACCGATTTTCGGGGTCGCGGCCATTTTGGTCGGGGTCAAGGAACAAGCGTCTGCTTCAGATGGTGGGGTGGGGTGGCGTCTGCTGTGAATGTGAAATTATTCTCTGAAATACCTATCTAATGGTATGATAGGGTGGTGCTGTACATACCCTATACTGTATGTAATGTTGTGATTCTATCAGCAATAAAACATTGGCTGTCTATACCCCTCTGACATGTAAAATGGATGCTCTTCATGCTTGCTACTTCACAGCAGTTTTCCCTAGTTCCCTAGTAAAACAGCTAAAAAGTGCTGTTTTACAGGCGAATTTGGCAATTTTTATGTCTGAAATTACAAAAAATCGCCAAAATTACGGTCAAAAAATTTCTTGCTAAAAAATCTGAGAGGAGGCTGAAAAATCGTCTCGGAGGGTCCCATCCGGGGGGCCGTTCCTGAAAGCCGTCCGCATTAACGCACAGCCGGCGGGCGCGGCCTCTGGGCCAAAGAAGAATATGGGCCTCCAGTTTACGCCGCAAGCGCGTGCACAAAAAGAAGAAAATAACGAACTACGCGAAGGTCCGATGGACACAAGCTTTTGCACTTCTTTCTGCGCCAGGATTACGATTCTTGTTTTCCTTCGTTTCTACAGTAGTGCACAAAAAAAATGTCCTCTCCACTTTTTCGGGTTCACTAAAATAACTGTTTTTCACTCAATTCTTAACGAATTTGAACCAAATTTTCAGAGTGGGTGCCCAATTAGTCTGGCTACTTATGTTACAGTTTCGGCGCGAAAATTCAAATTTTGGCGGGAAATTTAAACGAAAATGCCAAAATCATATGGTCTCATAAAAACGGCTCTTACTCAAGAAATACAAAAGCTACGCCCGTGAAATCACGGCCGCTTATAGACCCAATATAGTGCAATTTTCTGTGGAAGTTTCAAAATCCTCGCTCAAAGTACGCGCGAGAATCAGATTTTCAAAGTTGGCAAAAAATCGGAATTTATCCATTTCCAAGGCTAACATTTTGAGGTTCACTAAAATTGTCCGTTTTCAGTCAATTCTCTGCCAATCTGAACCAGATTTGCAGAATAGGTGCCCAATGGGTCTGGCTAACTCTGCTAGAATTTCGGCGCGAAAATTCAGATGTTGGCGGGAAATTTAAACGAATATGTGAATATCATAAAATGGTCTCATAAAAACGGCTCTTACTCAAGAAATACAAAAGCTATTCTGGTGAAATCACGGCCGCTTATAGACCCAATATAGTGCAATTTTATATAGAAGTTTCAAAACCCTCGCTCAAAGTACGCGCCAGAATCCGATTTTCAAAGTTGGCAGAAAATCGGAATTTATCCATTTCCAAAGCTAGCATTTTGAGGTTCAGTAAAATTGCCCGTTTTCAGTCAATTCTCTGCCAATCTGAACCAGATTTGCAGAATAGGTGCCCAATGGGTCTGGCTAATTCTGCTAGAATTTCGGCGCGAAAATTCAAATGTTGGCGGGAAATTTAAACTACAAAGTATCCTGCAAAAATTGTTCTTAGTAATGTATAAATTTCCCGCCAACATCTGAATTTTCGCGCCGAAATTCTAGCAGAGTTAGCCAGACCCATTGGGCACCTATTCTGCAAATCTGGTTCAGATTGGCAGAGAATTGACTGAAAACGGGCAATTTTACTGAACCTCAAAATGCTAGCCAGTGTTGCCAGGTTTCAACGGCAGTTCACTCCTAGAATTACCCTTAAAAAACTCCTAGAAACTCCTAAAAATTTACAAAAATCCTAGAAAAAACTCCTAAATTTTAAAGCACCTAAATTTTAGCTGGCGAATTTTTTAGTAGAATTTGGTGGGCCAGACATTTTACCAGTGACGTATTCAGGATTTTTCAAAGAAATGTACGTAATTCATTTGTTTCTATAATTTTTGACATATTTTTTCTTCCTACCTCCTTCGCAAACAGTACATAATGTACCCACCCAAAACTCTGCTGAATACGCCACTGCAGTTTACTACCATAAGTGTAAAAAGATTTGAAACTGCGTTGAAACCGTTCGATATCAATCAATCTGAATCAATGCTACAGTAGAAATAAGTAAACACATGCGAAAAAAACTAAAAAATTCTGCCATTAGCCTATGAGTTTGGATTTTTCATTCCTAGCCGTCAAATCATATACAACTCCAGGCAAATAGGTACTACACTACAGGTGCAAGGCTAGCTGAATAATCAATTTCTGTTTTATTGTGTTTTCCAAGTCAAGCATTAATCTATCGCGAAATTTGTTTGCTGAACCTACAATGTATAGTCCTAATTATACTAGGTACAAAGAAGACTGCAATGCGAGCATTACACACAAGACAGATACCTATATAAAAGTTAGATGAGGACAGATATATAAAAGTGGAGCAAAGCTCGTCTCTTCAGTTCACACAACATAAAAGGGTGCCGAAAATTCATTTTCTAGCTAGGACCAGGTGATTTTTAAGAGAAAAAAAGCTATTATTTAGAGGCATGAAGCTGAAAATCCTAAAAAATCCCAGAAAACTCCTAGAAAAATCCTAAAAATCAAAAACTCCGACCCAGAATTTAAAAACTCCCAGAAAAACCTCCTAACTCCAATCTCAAAATTTTCCTCCAATCCCAAATTAAAAACTCCGAGATCTAGGAGGAAAACTCCTAACCTGGCAACCCTGATGCTAGCTTTGGAAATGGATAAATTCCGATTTTCTGCCAACTTTGAAAATCGGATTCTGGCGCGTACTTTGAGCGAGGGTTTTGAAACTTCTATATAAAATTGCACTATATTGGGTCTATAAGCGGCCGTAATTTCACCAGAATAGCTTTTGTATTCCTTGAGTAAGAGCCGTTTTTATGAGACCATTTTATGATATTCACATATTCGTTTAAATTTCCCGCCAAAATTTGAATTTTCGCGCCCAAATTCTACCAGAGTTAGCCAGAACCGTTGGGTACGTACTCTGCAAATTTGGTTCAGATTGGCAGACAATTGACTGAAAACGGGCAATTTTAGTGAACCTCAAAATGTTAGCTTTGGAAATGATGATAAATCCCGATTTTTCGCCAACTTTGAAAATCGGATTCTCGCGCGTACTTTGAGCGAGGGTTTTGAAACTTCTACATAAAATTGCACTATATTGGGTCTATAAGCGGCCATGATTTCACGGACGTAGCTTTTGCATTTCTTGAGTAAGAGCCGATTTCATGAGACCATATGATTTTCGCATTTTCGTTTAAATTTCCCGCCAAAATTTGAATTTTCGCGCCGAAACTGTAACACAAGTAGCCGGACTAATTGGGCACCTACCCTGAAAATTTGGTTCAAATTCGTTGAAAATTGAGTGAAAAAGAGTGATTTTAGTGAACCCGAAAAAGTGGAGAGGACATTTTTTTTGTGCACTACTGTATACTGGATTGATTTATATGCAATGAATGAATGAGAGACAGAATAATGCGAACCTATGTACTATACTACCTACAGTATTTAAGCAATTACTCCCTCTAACGTTGCGATGAATTGAGACGGGCACGAAATGGGATGTTTACCTACCTATCTATCTGCATGCAATGAACGACGCCACTAAAAGACAGAGTGCTAAACATAATCCGTACTACCATGTACCACTTTTGCCGTGCATTGCTGCACTTGTTCGTTTTGCATTGATTTTAAATTGGAGGAATGCTATGAAGGCTTATTGGCCGTTTTCTGAACGCCGACTACCTCTTCTCTTCTCTTCCCCTAAAATAATATTATTTTGGCTACTCCCTCTTCCCAAATTTCTAATTCCTTTGCTTATGAGCAGACAACCTTCCTCTGCCCAATAAGTATTTCTTGACCACGGTATAGACAGTAGGTCTTGCGGTACCAGCCGGTGCGTCGGCAACTGACCCATGCCAAGTTTATACATGTTTCGCCGTGCGAACGCGTGTTTTCAAACTTCGCCTGAGTTAAAAGAGATAGAGGACATGAAATGAACTAGCTAACAACAGTGTTTCCAGCTACCTACTTTCTTTTAACTGCATTTCAAGACGTTCCAATTTTTATTATTCATCTTCGTTTTGGTTAAGAAAACCTACTTTTCGTCTCTTCACAATAATCACTCAACAACAACTTCTCTTCCTCGGCCGGTTTTTCTGTCCAAACCCAGCATGGAACCAACTAAACTGAGGACACTAGGTACAAGATTACTTTTTTTTGCATCGGAGGCTGCGTCAGGTGCGTACTGTTGTTTGTGTATACACATACACATTTACCATACACAAAAATACACATTGTTTTTTCAATGTGTATACACATACACATATACATACACATTGAAAATTCAGATACACATTACCATACACAAACACTGCTCGAAATGTGTATTTTTGTGTATGTGTATTTGATCAGCAAAAGTCGACAAAATTTCGAACAGAATCGTAAAATTTCGATGTTTTGCTGCAGTAATAAATGGTAGATATCCTGATAAAGCCTTCAAATGGCCTAAGTAACTCGAGTTCAAAGCTATCCAAGGTTTAAAGCAACAGACATTGAGAGATTTGATTTTCTTAGCATTTCTGGCTCAAAATCTACCAAAACATTTGCATTTTCAGTACAATACACATACACAAACATACACAAAAATACACATTGTTTTGTTGAATGTGTGTATACACATACACATACACATACACAAACGGAAAACCCAATACCAAACAACAGTACAGGTGCGGCGTAAACTGGAGGCGGCTGTTTAATTTAAATATTTATTCTGCTGCAATCACATCAACTGTGTATCTTGCCCTAAGCGAACATGTATGGATTAACGCGTAGACTATGAGATCGACGCGATCCTCTTATTCCTTTTATAGTAGGTAGTTTTACGTTGTATCGAAAAGTGGATTGACTCCGTTTCAATCGCAATTTGGTCTCATCGTCTCTGCAATGTACAGTAGTAGTACTTACTAAAAAGATAATAAAAAGTACATAAAATAAGAGTCAGTCTCTGAACCGATCGAGTCTTGGCCCTTTGCCCTATTCAGACCCCAAAATTGAAACTTTGGGCTAGAGAGCTGTACGTTGGTACACTAATACATACTTATGAGTTGTCTTTCGGCCCCAAAGGATTAGCGGATTTGACGCTCCAATCCCGAGATACAGCCTTCTGAAAATCGGCCCGCTTAACTATGGAACCAAAATTTCAAACTCGAATTTCTAACCTACCAGTTGGAGTTGGAAGATAAAAATTTGGGATTTTGCGTAACTTTTGGAGTACTTTAAGAATCTGCAGTCCAATTTTGTTTTAGAAGAAAAAAATTTTTTTTCGATCTCTTTGGCGGGCCATATCTCGGCTGGAATCCCCCTAGAAGCACTTTTTTATTTCATAACTTTGTAGCGCTTTTTACAAGCTTCATTTTGGTATTGAATATGGTACGATTGCTTGTGGCCAATCCAGTGAAAATTGGCCTCAATTGTCACGAACTCGAAAAATTCGCATGTTTCACTATGGACATAATTTTCCAAATCGAATTTCTGACTTAATAAACGGAGTTGAGCTTTGAAAATTTGAGTTTCCAGAGTACTTTCAGTGTGCTTTCGGAATATTTACTGGATTTAGAACTTCGAGGAAAAATATTTTTTTCGACCTCTTTGGCGGGCCATAACTCGGCTGGAAACCCCCCTAGAAGCACTTTTTTATTTCATAGCTTTGTAGCGCTTTTTATAAGCTTCTTTTTGGTATAGAATATGCTTCGATTGCTCGTGGCCAATCCAGTGAAAATTGGCCTCAAATGTCACGAACCCGAAATATTCCCTTGTTTGGAAGGCCAAATTTTTATGAGTTCTCAACATTTGAGGCCAATTTTCACTGGATTGGACACGAGCAATCGTAGCATATTCTATACCAAAAAGAAGCTTATAAAAAGCGCTACAAAGCTATGAAATAAAAAAGTGCTTCTAGGGGGTTTCCAGTCGAGTTATGGCCCGCTAAATAGGTCGAAAAAAATTCTTTTTCCTCGAGATTGTAAATACACGAAATATTCTGAAAGCACACTGAAAGTACTCTGGAAACCCAAATTTGCAAAGCTCAACTCCGTTTATTAAGTCAGAAATTCGATTTGGAAAATTATGTCTACAGTGAAACATGCGAATTTTTCGAGTTCCTGACATTTGAGGCCAATTTTCACTGGATTGGCCACGAGCAAACGTACCATATTCAATACCAAAATGAAGCCTGTAAAAAGCGCTACAAAGTTATGAAATAAAAAAGTGCTTCTAGGGGGGATTCCAGCCGAGTTATGGCCCGCCAAAGAGATCGAAAAAAAATTTTTATCTTCTAAAACAAAATTGGACTTCAGATTCTTAAAGTACTCCAAAAGTTACGCAAAAACCCAAATTTTTATCTTCCAACTCCAACTGGTAGGTTAGAAATTCGAGTTTGAAATTTTGGTTCCATAGTTAAGCGGGCCGATTTTCAGAAGGCTGTATCTCGGGATTGGAGCGTCAAATCCACTAATCCTTTGGGGCCGAAAGACAACTCATAAGTATGTATTAGTGTACCAACTTACAGCTCTCTAGCCCAAAGTTTCAGTTTTGGGGTCTGAATACTGAGGCTCGATCGGTTCAGAGACCGACTCTTAAGATGCATTTTGCGAGAAAGTCAGCTTTGGTGACGAAGACACGGGGCAAGCAGGGTCATCTCACGTATCTGGCTGATATTTATATCTCTTAAAATAGAGCACAGTCGAAGACCAACGGTGCATGCCCGGCCACCAGCAACCCCCTGGAACCGGAGCTACACCCCCTCAAAGTTGGGTCGGCAGCAATTTTCGGGCTCATTTTAATAGCTTTGACACCCTCCATTCAAACAATCACCCTTCATTCGTTTCTTAAGCTAGGATCCCGACTCGCATATGGTTTTGTAGCTGTTCCAATGGCCTTTCATATTCTGGTACTCCCGTTTCCAGATCCTAGCTGGTTGCCGAGATCTTCACCAAAAACTGCGAAATTGCCGCAAAATGCCACTCCGTTTTTTTTTCGAAAAATCTTTATAACTTTTTGTGCAAAGGCCCTGCCAAGCTAATGTTTTAACAAAAGTTAGGCATGAGTTGGCCAAACAAAATGAGCGCACTAAAGTGTGCTGTTTAGGGGGATATGGGGGGTGTTTGGCCTCTCAAAGGTGTTCGAAAAAAACTTTTTTCTGCAAAGCTTAGTGGTTAGCATACTGTTATATGCAGTTTTGTGTGCTGAGTTCGAAAATGCATTCAGTTTAGCTAGACTCGCTCAGGATCGGGAGAAATTGGCGTCCAAAGTTGAGACCAACCCTATTTCTTGAGTGGCACTACTCGCTAGTATGACCATTAAACGCGGTCCAATGCAGTTTTTGTTATGTAGTTTTTGCTGCTGATTCCGAAAATAACTTTATTTTTGCTCTACGTTGCCTAGTTTTGAAGATATCGGCATTTTCATGATTTGGGAAGAAAACGGCTGCACTTGTTATAACATGCTCGTTTGAAAGGTGACTCAATTCAGTCACATGTATGGTACAGAGCCATCAAATTTATATCGCCTAATGCAGTTTTTGCCGCTGATTACGAAAATGACATCTGTTTTTCAATCTGACCGCTCCTGAGCGACTTATGTAGTTTTTATGCCCTGGTAGTCGGACAATAAGTTATCTGTCAAATCTGGGCATAAAATGGTATCTATCTGGTGCAGTTTTCTTCGCTGATTCAGAATATCATCATGGTTTTGCGCCACGGTCACTCCGTCGCAAGTTATGGACCTCTGAAGTTTCATTAAGAAACATGCTGTGAGAAGCCATAATCCTGAAATAAATGTTCAGCATTCATGCATTTCTGAAGGGAACCTTTTGTCAGTCAATAGTGTACCCGACCTATTTTGACCCGCTGAGTTAAAAAATGACCTTTGTTTTTCTCTACTGCTGTTCAATTTCGAGATATTACTGATCAAACAAAATTTGCATTAATATTCATATATCTCCAAAAGGAGTAATTATAGATGAAAACAAACGCCATTTTTTAACTCAGCGGGTCAAAATAGGTCGGGTAAACTATTGGCTGACAAAAGGTTCCCTTCAGAAATGCATGAATGCTGAACATTTATTTCAGGATTACGGCTTCTCATAGCATGTTTCTTAATGAAATTTCAGAGGTCCATAACTTGCGATTGAGTGGCCGTAGCGCAAAACCATGATGATATTCTGAATCAGCGAAGAAAACTGCACCAGATAGATACCACTTTATGCCCAGATTTGATAGATTACTTATAGTCCGAGTACCAGGGCATAAAAACTACATAAGTCGCTCACGAGCGGTCAGATTGAAAAACAGATGTCATTTTCGTAATCAGCGGCAAAAACTGCATTAGGTGATATAAATTTGATGGTTCTGTACCCTACATGCGACTGAATTGAGTCACCTTTCAAACGAGCATGTTATAACAAGTGCAGCCGTTTTCTTCCCAAATCATGAAAGTGCCGATATCTTCAAAACTTGGCAACGTAGAGCAAAAACAAAGTTATTTTCGGAATCAGCAGCAAAAACTACATAACAAAAACTGCACTGCACCGCGTTTAATGGTCATACTAGCGAGTAGAGCCACTCAAGAAATAGGGTTGGTCTCAACTTTGGACGCCAATTTCTCCCGATCCAGAGCGAGTCTAGCTAAACTGAATGCATTTTCGAACTCAGCACACAAAACTGCATATAACAGTATGCTAACCACTAAGCTTTGCAGAAAAAAATTTTTTTGGAACACCTTTGAGAGGCCAAACACCCAACCATATCCCCCCTAAACAGCACACTTTAGTGCGCTCATTTTGTTTGGCCAACTCATGCCTAACTTTTGTTAAAACATTAGCTTGGCAGGGCCTTTGCACAAAAAGTTATAAAGATTTTTCGAAAAAAAACGGAGTGGCATTTTGCGGCAATTTCGCAGTTTTTGGTGAAGATCTCGGTAACCAGCTAGGATCTGGAAACGGGAGTACCAGAACATGAAAGGCCATTGGAACAGCTACAAAACCATATGCGAGTCGGGATCCTAGCTTAAGAAATGAATGAAGGGTGATCGTTTGAATGGAGGGTGTCAGAGCTATTAAAATGAGCCCGAAAATTGCTGCCGACCCAACTTTGAGGGGGTGTAGCTCCGGTTCCAGGGGGTTGCTGGTGGCCGGGCATGCACCGTTGGTCTTCGACTGTGCTCTATTTTAAGAGATATAAATATCAGCCGGATCCGTGAGATGACCCTGCTTGCCCCCTCAAAGCTGACTTTCTCGCAAAATGCATCTTAAGATAAATTGGCTGGCAATTAGGGAGATTGGAAACTGGGGAAATATCATTCAATCGTTATAGCTTACGCGCTTATAAGAGCTTTGGTTGCGCTGCAGTGTAAAATGACCAACAAACAAATCAAAATCAACAGCTTGCCCATCTTGCCACCTTTTGAAGAACTGATAGCGTTTAAGCTCTGAAATACAGTTACATTAGCGAGACAGCATCCTGGACGGGTTTTATGGTTTCATCTTTCTAATACAGTATATTGCCTTCACCTTTTACTGCTCTCACCTGTAAAGGCGCATAATTGTTTTTCAGTCCTTGCCTATGGCATTTAATCTACTCAGGCATACATCTTTTTTCTCAAAAAACTTCGACCTACTTTTTTCAAAAATCGGCGAAAATGGCTGAAGTTCAGAGTATCGTAGATGGCTTTTACGCTTCCTAATCCCTTCCTCTGTTTTAGATCCTAACTTACTCCTGGGCAAAATGTTGAATTTTCGAATACATAACATATACAATACAGTACATATATGTTTATTTTTTTTCTGAAGTCGAATACATATACATGATATGTATATGTATTTTTTGAAAAAATATGTACATGAAATACATATTTTTTCGAAGCCAGTTTTCAGTTGAAAAATACTGCTTGTGTTGTTTGTGACTGAAATGAGAAAGGCTAAATGCTTAGACCTGATTGCATGAAATTGATTCAGTACGTAAGTCAAATTAGCAATAATTACCACATTTAAGTTCTGTTAAAAGTCCTCTATGTAAGTCAGTCATTTTGTGTTAGGGAGACCTGTGTAATGAACTTTGTTTTTGAAACCGCAATAGCCAATAATTTCGTTTAGGGCAGCTTAGTGTTGTTATGACTACCTACTAGTCAAAGTCGTAGTTAATACATTTGTGGTACTGCAGTCAAACGGAAAGGTAGTCAAAGTCAAAGTTTGACTACCTTCGTTATTATAAAAACGTAGTCAAACGAAAACCAGGTAGTGAAACCGTTTGACTAACGACTACGTTTTGTTGAAGAGGCTGGCTTTTCAGGCGTATTTTAACGTTTCCTGCTGTTTAAAACAAAAATATATTACAAACTTGAAACATTTTTAAGCACTGTAACTACTAGGTACCCTGGTATTATACTCAAACGAGTGGTAGCCATAGTTACACTGGAATCCTAAGAAAATGTAATTCCATGCTATGGATGGCAGGCCGAGACTTAAAAATGCAGCATTTTATCAGAAATGCAATATGTGTTTTTGTAATATGTATTTTAAACATAGTGGCGCAGAATTCATATACATAACATAAACATATTCTCTGAGGAATACATAAACATAATAAACAAAATACTATATTGTACAGCCCCCGCCAGATCGGATCGGATCGGATCGGATGTACATGTATGTACAGTACTTTTCTCGGCGGATTAGCAGTTTGAGACCAAGTAAGGCTGACAGTAGGACAAATGCACAAAATATGGGTTGTGTGGCTATGCATGGGTTATATAGCATCCATGTGGTATGGTGGAATGTTTGCCAGCTTTCCAATTGGCATTTGGTCGTAAGAATATGTGAGCTTATCATGTCAGCTGGTGGGTGTTTTCTTCCAGAATGGAATGCCTGTCTGATTTGCATCAGATTCTATCTTCTGTATTCTCCACTGTATTTGTCAAATATTGCTGTCAGATAGCTAGATGCGTTTTTGCTAAAGTAAAGCGTATTCTACTTAATCTCTGAAAAGAGCATTGTTTGAATCCAAATCCATTTCAAATTAACAGAACATGAGCTACCGTATAAAACACGCTCGGTTGCCTGCCGGTCTTCGTGAAATTAAGAATAGCCGTGCTATTTTCCGCCATTGTTTTTATGGAGGAAAAAAATTAAAAAATTAAACGACGAAGATAGCGCAAATAAAAAATGGAAAAGAACAAGCAGGATACGTATTTTAGGAAAACGACGTCATACATGTAACAGGGGGTCTGGGGGGTCTGCCCCCACCCGACTTAGGCCAGCCCCCCGGATGGCCCCCCGAGACGATTTCGCCGACCCCCCTCCGATTTTTCTGGCAAGTAAATTTTTGAGCAAATTTTTGCAATTTTTTACAATTTCAGACACAAAAATTGCCAAAATCGCCTGCGAAACAGCACTTTTTAGCTGTATTTCAGCCCAAATTAGCGATTTTTAGCCAAAAAATTGGGCTTTTTTCGATTTTTGAGCGTTTTTTAGTGCCCAACCCCCCTCCCAAAATTTTGGCTCAGGCCCCCGCCGGCCGGCGCCAGCCCCCCCCCAACCCCCTCCCCCCTTCGGCGGATGACCTGTTACATTGTACATGTATGGACGACGTGTTACCATAGGAATCCAGTGAAGCTTAGCTGCTCCTATTACCTAACCACTCCTTTCTCTCTTCTACTCTGCACTGCTGCCACCGAATTAAGTAAAGAAACGAAACGAATAGAAGTAATAAAAAAAAGAGTTGTTAGCCAGCTTAGCCCCTTCAACAAAGTACAAAATGACTTTTATGACTGTGTGTATTATGCGAATGCAATAATTCCCTCCTCCACCAGCTGAATTCCCCTGATTGAGTCCGATAAAAAACTTCTTTTTTTTGTCTCTATTTCTCCCTCCCCAGCGTTGAGCGCTGCGTGATCGGCTGCAGAGTTTACGTAGCCTTATTTTTCTCGTCGTATAGTATAAAACCTATGTAGTTCAAATTGTGATGCCCCTACAGATGATCGAAGAAAGATTCAAGCTATGCGCACATGGGCTGTACCTAGTGTTGTTACAATACCAAGATTTCAGTTTGACTATGACTATGGCTACCGTCCGTTTGAGTACAATACCAGAGTAGTCAAATTTGACTATATTGTAGTCAAACCATTTGACTACTATGACCACTGGTTTGACTACTTTCACTACTTTTTGAGACAGAGCAAAATTGACATTATCAGCGATTTATATGCTTCAGTCGCCAAGTGTCAGTCAAAAATCACTTTGATTGAGTCCACAATTCGTTTACTTTGAAATAAAGAGTACTGTTAACTGCTAAAATAATAAACAGTACGGTTAACTGCCAAAAATTAGCCCAGAATTGTTTAATTTTTAAAAATTTCAATGTAAAAATCATCTTTCGGAAAGACACAGCAAACATAGACAAATACCCACTTTAGTTTGGTGTAAAATGAAAGTAGTTCTTTGTTTTTCTCTTGGTCTTCTTTGCTCCATAAGAGAGGTATTGTAACGCTGACGAAACTTTGGAATTTGCCTTGCATCACGCAGAGATTTGCTGACTGAGACCTGTTATCAGTTCACAATTTTGGAGAAAAGGGTTGTTTGTTTTCTAAAGAGCAAAAAAAGAATCAAATTTATAAAATATTTAGTTGCGAACCTTTAAAATGTAGAAAATATGCTTGTAAAGCCTGCTGCTTATAAGAAAATGTAGTCATAGTCAAACGGTTTGACTACTTGGTTTTCGTTTGACTACGTATTTATGGTAACGAAGGTAGTCAAACTTTGACTTTGACTACCTGCCCGTTTGACTGCAATATCACAAAAGTATTAACTATGACTTTGACTTTGACTAGTAGTCATAACAACACTAGATACACACACATTTACCATACACAAAAATACACATTGTTTTTTCAATGTGTATACACATACACATACTACTGTTGATTGGGTATACCGAACCCATACCGAGAAATGGGTATTTTTGGTAATACCTACCCAATAAATACCTACCCATTCCAGGTATTTTAATAAATACCCATACCGGGTATACCGATTATTTTGGGAATACCCAGGTATTTAGGAATCGGTATTTTTTCTCCAGCTTAGTGCAATTTTTATTGAAAATTCACTGTGATCACAATGTTTTCTTTGTAATTTTGCATTTTTGGCGTATATAGAAACACATTTTATTACGATATCCATCCAAAATATCGAATTTGAAGGATTTTTAGTCTCTGACCCTACTCCCTGTCCCAAACTTGCTTTGTCATGAGAAAGCGTTGGTCTAATTTTGGCTTAACTTCACACTGCTCCTTAATAATCAAGTCTCCATGTACTTCATTACAGTACATTCACAAGCAACAAAATAGTCCCGCATTTTGTCACTGCTCGTTAAGATCTCCGTACTATACACTAGCAGGCCTTAAAACTACAGTACAATGGAAGCATTTCTCTTAGCTTAAATTATTTATAGAAACGATTTTCACTCTAGTAAAAAAATTATTTTAAAAAGTTCCTAAAAACTATAATCCCATTGCTTTTGATGAATTTTCTAGCCTTTGACCTTGGAAATGACTAAAACCATGACCTTGTAAATGGGAAATTCAGAGTTTTTACTGTGTAAAATATTTTCAGGAAATACCGAATAAATACCGGTATACCGGTATTTTTGCGAATACCTACCCATACCGAACCGATTCCTGAAAATCCCATACCCAAACAACAGTAACACATACACATACACATTGAAAATTCAGATACACATTACTGCACTTACTTCCTACTTTCTTAGTTTACTTACTTTAGTAGTTTTAAGAATTTTTCTGGCCAGTGCTACTGACTTTTTTACTGCAACCGGAACTATAAACCAATTATAACCAGGCATGGATATTTTCCCGAAAAAAACATCGGCCTGTCTTTTTTTTCAGTTTTTTTTTCGGTTTTTTTCCTAAATCGCGTAAAAAACTCCAGCCCAACTTCGGAGTATCCTAGACTGGTTTTATGATTCCTAACCCTTTCTAGCGCCTTCCTCAGTCTTTTCAGACCAGAAATACACGTGTTACATAGATATAAATCACGAAACAGGCATGAAACAGTCCCTGACAGATTCCATCAATAAACGCTAGGTGCAATTTTCTTACAGCAGTTTGCATTTTTTATCATGCCAAATTTGGTCTTTTCGGTTGTTTTTCTAACATTTTTGAGTTAGTATCCCCTATTATTCAGCGCAAAAATCCATTTTTAATAGAAAAATGATATAAATTAGCCATTTTTAGGTTGAGTATATTCTGCGATTTATGTTTTTTCCGACCTTTAGGAAAAAACCGTATTTTTAAAAAACACACCTCATATGCCTCATTTGAACGAATCCTTATTAAAATGAAATTCTTGAAAAATCTGGACAATAGGTTCAGGTTCAAGTCCACTGATATTAACAAAAAACGGTCGACATTTTGCCCTATTTGCAACTTTTTTGAACCATATAAGCGTGTCCACTACGTAGCTGTGAAAGGTTCAGCTCAGACTTTTTATCGGGCACTACTTTCGTTTTCTGACATTTTCAGTTTGAAAAATAAGTCTAGAAACATGAAACCATTAAATTTCTATGCAATCAAACCGAAAATTTAACGAATTTTGCTAAAATTGTACTCAAAATCTGAACCTATTTGAGTAAGTCCAATAAAACAGGACAGGTTCAAGTCCGGCTCAAATAGAATAGGTTCAGGTCCACGAATTACAGGTTAAAAACTTATTAATGAGTTCAGGTTCCTCCATCGGACTTGCGAACAGTAATTTTGAATCACAGAAACGTTCCAGCTAATTATAATTGATTTAATTTCGACAAATTTGCACGGCCCGTGCACATGCTGTATTTGCCGGGGAAAAGCTAAAAACACTATGCTTGCTTGAACGCAAAATACTACCGGTACGTATTTGTACAATACATCATACATGTGACATGTCATCCTGAGCACAAAATCTAGGAACAAGGGTGGTTGGGTAGCTTTACTTGGCTGAAAAATCGCAATCTTGGGCTAAAAATAGCTAATTTCGGCTGAAATACAGTAAAAAGTGCTGATTTTCAGGCGATTTTCACCAACTTTAGTCTCTGGAAAATTCTAAAAAATTTACTCAAAATTTTTAGCGCGGGCTGAAACCCCCAAACTCCCCGTTCGGCGGATGACCTGTTCTGTTTCATGTATGACTTGTTCAGCGTATCTTCCAAGAAACTAAAAACTGAAGCCGCTTAAATGTTTAAAGTTTATGCTTTTCTTTCCGAAATAATAGTCACCATTGGACTCGGTGTGTGTAGTCACTCATATACACAACCAACAACAACAACGCACATAATACATACATACATACAGGCAACAAGAAGTACTTATGCAAACGCTCTTCAATACAAACGGCTACTCGCCCAATATGTGCAACGGTAGATAAATTCTATCTCAGCTACTAGCAAAGCAAAGCCCTTCTTCTGTACTAATCATCCTTATTACAGACAGGCACTTAACGCCCTTCATGCTACTGGCACCATATGACCCCTACCTTGGTACTATTTCGTACCATTATGGTAGTGGTACCACAGTTGTTAAAATAAATTTTTGAAGGCCAAAAATTTTTGCATTTTTGTGAAAGTCGTCTTTAAGGGGTCCAGCGTGCTGGTACAGGTACTTACCTAACAAATTTTCCACTTTTACATCTCAAGTCAGTTAAGAAACCTGTTCGAAAACGCCAATACAGGTCTAAACACTGCCTATAACTGCATAATTTCACCGAAAATTGTGTTTCGAGGCACCTCTAGGTGAATCCTAAGGAAGCATTTCTTAAGAGTCACTGTTAGGCTCATTGAAAAAGAAGTATTATGCTGGTTGCTGGAAAAAATGTTGGCCGCTTCCAAAGGATTTACTAAAAATTGCATGTATGTACGTGAATTTTCCCACTTTTTGCCTCAATCTGCACATTGATTTTAAAAAATAGGTTTTCTTAAAAATTTTGACCATAACAACTGTGCGTGGTACCTACCAGACATGGGCAAAGGGGGGGGGGCTGAGGGGGGTTGGCCCCCCATCAGGTTCTGATCTACCCCCCATCAGCCGGCCGCTACCCCCATCAGGAATTTTTGGGAAGAATTTTGTATAGAAAATTATGATAAAAATATGCCTGGAATAGGCGTAAATGAGCTCAGAATAGCTAATTTTAACTTATTTTAATGAAAAATAAGCCAAAAAGTCCGATTTTTGGCGAAAATCGGACTTTTTGGCTTACTACCCCCTCAGCCCCCCATCAGGCGCTCCTACCCCCCATCAGCCCCCCTCAGGAATTGAAAATTCTACCCCCCATCAGCCGAAATGCTAGCCCATGTCTGGTACCTACCATATATAGGGTACATGGGTACTATATATGAAAGACGTTAACCGCTCAACTGTATTATGGACAAGAGCAATACGTACACTGTCTGCGTATTATGCAAATAATATAAATCTATTTCTTATTATTATTATTATTATCATTGTATGCTTGTTGCGAGAGAGGCGCGCGCCTGATGGCAATGGGTAGACCCGCCTGACTTCTAGGAGCGAAGTCTTTAGTTGGCCTGCCGTACGGGTTGCCACGTCCCGCCGCTGCTGCTGCTAATAAGCCACCAGTTAATTAATTAATTAATTAGCACTCTTCAACTAGATGCACTGTCTACTCTGAGTGGGTACACAGCCTGCCGGCACCTGAAATAATTGGCTCTTAGATCAGTGGCAACAAAAACAATTTACAATCAGGAACTTAACGCCGTTTATGGTGAGGGGGTTAAGGGGATGGTAAGCCAAAAAGTCCCATTTTTTGCTAGAATCAAGGTTTTTTTGGCTCGCTTTTCGTTAAAATAAGCTATTCTAAACTCATTTACACATAAACTAGAGGCATACTTTTATCATAATTGTCTATACAAAATTCTTCCAACAATTTCCTGAAGGGGTAGCGGTCAGCTAGAGTGAGGGGGTAAACCCCCTTTCCCCATGTCTGCCCCGACCCCTAGTACATGTATGGATTGTTATTAGAAAAATTCTAAAGTCCCAACCAACACTGGCCATTAGGACAAGAAACCGCAATTCTTTGTCGGTCGAAATAGCCGTACCTTTAAATAGTTGGTTGCATAGTTGAGTCAGCGAGTGTGAAGAAGCTAAGTGAGACGTAGAGGAAAGCCAGTAGTTGATTGTTTGGGCGAAGCAGGCAGTTGAGTTGACAACAAGAATAGGCAGACTAGAAGTGGAATGAACCAGAGCAGAAAGCGGCTATGACCCCGAAGGCGCCGCCACCTTGGCCGGTCGGTTGGGGTCGTACAACATGGCGTCCAACTGGTCGGTCAGACTTTGCAACATTGAACCTATGTCGTTAAGCACATCGCCAGTCCTGTAAACAGACAGTAGTAAGTAACGTTCCAAGCAAATTTTTGTCTCTCAGTCTGTAGCAGCCTTGCCTAGCAAACAGACAGTAGTAAGTACCGTTGTATGCAAATTTTTGTCTCTCAGTCTGTAGCAGCTTTGCCTACCAATCTGGTCGAAACTGCGCATCGGAAAGCGAACCACTACTGCAGGCCGGGGTTGAATCGGACAGGCAGCAGGAATTCGATCTAAACCAACGCGTAGTTTCGGCAAGATGTCTGTTATTAGTGCCAATAATTAATGCAGTGCCGGCCTGATTGATCTGTTATTGTTCGGGAGCTGGCTGCGAACTAATCGCTCAACTTTTTGACGGCCACCGCACGTAGTCTGTCATGCGACTGATTGATAGCGTTTGGAGCTTTTCGAAAACAGGTTGCCTCAAGGCCTCTTGTGTTTTTTGCCGAAATTCGAACCTACCCATTGGCATTGCCATTGCTGGCGCTCTGTTGCTGATTGAAAACATCCATTACAACAGGTTTCGAAGTGGCAGCAGCAGCCGTGAGACCGGTGTCTCTCGCTCTGATAGTGCCGCAATTCTCGTTCGCAAAGGGCAGAGTCTCGGTACTGCTAGTGCTACTGCTTCTGCCAGCTGAAGCTTCTGGCGGCTCCACCATCATAGTCCTGAGGCTTCTGATAGAAGCTTCGCAATGCAAAGGCGATGGGGGAGGTGGGAACTCGTCAACGCTCGAGGCAGGACTCAGCTCTGTCTCAGGCATGGTCAGAGGGGACAGCGGGACAGTGAGGGTTTGAGAGGCCTTGCGCACAGGAGGCGGGGGTGGGGCTGCTGACTGAGCCAGGAGTCTGGAAGGCGAATGTAAATTGAGGCGAATCGAGCCGGTTGAACTATCCTCCAGGTCAGTGCGATAGAGCAATGGGCTCTTCGGTCCGGCAGAGTACTTCAGTCTGTCTAACTCATCGTCCTCGATCTGCTCCAGGTACAAGAGGTCACCGGCCATCTCCCCGCTGTGTCGCTTTGTCTTGGCAGTGATTTTGGCCACTGGGCGCGGTTTCACAGTAACCGTTGGTCGCTGGGGCGCGTGGATTACTGCCTCAGTGGTCATCGTCTGGTGGTGGTAGTGGTTATTATGGGCCGTAGACCTTCGAGGAAAGGTGCCACTAGAATACTCAGCGCACGGCTCTGAAGGGGGAAACTGGAAGGTGCTCATGTGCTGAGGTGAGAAGTGGGGCGCAATCTGGGGCGCCAAATGCGAATAAGGCTTCACTTCGGCAGTGCACCGGTTGATTGCCAGCACCTCCGCGCTACCGCGCGCCACTGCCAGACTGTTCTGCTGGCTGCGGCTTTCCTGCAAAAATTTGCATAAAGTGGTGCAATTTTTAAACAAACACAACTGCAATTCTACCTGAGGGCAGTAAAAATAGCTCAGTGGAGATAGTCTACAAAGCTAGTTTCAAGGACTAGAAGTATAGACCCGCTCCAAAAAGCTATCACATCCCCCAAGTAGAAGTAAAGACATCTGGCTAGGTGGGTGTATTGGAGGCATCGGGCATCGAAATTTATGTTTACGAGCCAAGTTGCCGAGCGGGGCGCATAAATTACGGGTGTGATGTGCGTCGAAAAAACAGCCCCCGGCGTCCGGCTGTCTCACTATTTGTCACAAACTGCGCCGCCGTTTGATCTGTCCTTATAAGTGGGTTGGCTCTCATGGGAAAACCACAGACACACAGAGACTGATTGCAATTGGAGCTCTGCCAACAACATACCTTTAGCTTGCGAATGGCCAGACCGAGACGCTTTAGGTGACCCAGTTTGGTAATTCCGAAATCTTCAAAGTCCTCCCAGCTCAGCTGCATCACCTTGCGCATTTCGCTGTAGCCCTGCGCTTCCAGTAACGGCACGTACTCCGGCAGACCAATGTGGTACAGCCATTCACTGAAATTAGACAAACCTTCTGCACAATTACAATAATTGGCATCTTGGCCTATTGCTTTTTGGACAGCCCGCCAAGCTCCAAAGCACAACCGGGTTGGTTTTTGCAGCTAAAAACCTACCGAACGCCTCCATTAACGGCCGCCGGCCAGGTATCTGGAATCTGCAGTTTGTGAATTTCCGTGGTCAGTCGCTTTCGATGGCCCGGTTTCGTGATTCCAATCGCTGTCAAGTCCTCCGGACTCATTCTGGCCAGTGTAGCCATGTCATAACCAGCCGCCATAAACAGCGGAAGATACTCCTCATAGCGCAGCTCGTGCAACCAAGCGGCCATTACTTCGTGGTCCTGCAAAAAGCAGCTGATCTAATGATACAGTTTACTAGTTTTACAGTTAATTATTTTAGAAATTCTCTTAGAAGCTTGTAGCTACGGTAATGCGTGTGCAAGCAATTGTAGAAATGTTGCCGGACGTTGAGCAATGATTGTCATTAGATCGGCGAGTCCCGACGCGACCATAAATTGAATTTATTCGCGCACATTAGGCCAAGTAACTGGAGTAACGCCAGACAGTACAGTACCCCTTAGCTTACCGGCAAGCCATTGTTGATCAAGTCGCTTATGTTCACTTGACTGGCGTAACCCGATTCGTCCAGTCTTTCCAGACTGCTGCCTAGTGAACCGGAACTGGAACTGTGGATGCTGTTGCGTGAAGGAGGACTCTCGCCGCGAAGATTGTGTACGGTAGCGCCATTGACGTGGGGCTGACTGGCGCTCTGTAAAGTAGCTCTACAGTAATATACAGTGCTGTAAATAGCATATGTTTGGGGTATACACATAGATGGGCCGAGGGGGTCCCCCCGAACTTGGGCTCGATGCCCCCAACGACCACAGCCAAATGAAGCCGACTTTTGTTCCTGACCGCACCTCCAAATTTTCGGATTTTGACTAGCCGGACCCATTTTTCCGGCTCATGTATGGGGAGTTACCCCTTAACTAAAAAGGCCAAAACCGCCTCACCCCAAACCAAAAATACAAGTACTAATAGTATTACCAAACTAGCTACGAAATCACTAATTTTCAGCCTAAAAGGCCTTTGATAACCGAATTTGGCGTTTCACTACTGATTTTTAGAAGGCCTTTTGTTATTTTTTGCTTGTTTTTAGCTCCAAAAACGCTGCAGCTTAAAACAGCGATTTTGGACCCCTCCTGACTGAAACCCCTACCCTCCCATACATGGGCCGGAAAAATGCGGAGGAGTTCTGCGTCCTAGACATCTAGGTCAAAAGAAATGTCTGATATTACTGTGCAGGTGAAAAACGTGCGACAGTTGCAAAATTAGAACGGGCACATTTTACGGCAGCCACCAATAACGATTCAAAATTGTGGTGCATTTTTGCCGCGTCTAGCGCGCGATGTTTTCACACGGTTCTCCAGTTTTTCAGATTGACAGTTGTTCTTGTCTGCGCCTCTTAAACCCGCTGCCCCCTCTTTGAGTCAGTTGTTGTCATTACTCAACCGACGACAAACAGCAGGTTAGGGGCGCTACATTCCTCAGCAGCGGCGGCAGGCGGCAAACTTGTTCTTCTGGACAGCGCGTTTACCTTTCTGAGCGGTCTCCACTTCCTCACGCGCATCGCCGACTTGGTTAATACTTTAAAAGGACAGTCTTCTTATCAGATTAACCTGCACAGACACTTAGGAGCGGCTCGGCTCGGCTGTGACGCAACCCAACCGACGACATAGATAAGGGAGGCGCAGTAGAACTAAGTTGGTCGGCAACCAACCAACTAACCAGCCAGCCGGTTGGAACAAAAAGTGGCAGGCCGACCACCGGCTGAGCGCTTATTAATTCCTCTAACTTGGCTCGGGGCAACCCGGCGCTGTCGCTGACACACGTGGTGGCTAGTGGCCGTTAAAACTCCGGCCTAAGCCGCCCACCCACCCACCAGCACGACTGGATGGCTTAATTAGTAGCTATGCACAAATGCTAGATGCGTCCTCGCGGGGCTGCATATGGCTACATGTACTACATATTGCAACTCTAACTGAGCTAGGCAGAGGCGTGACCAATGGGGCTTAAAAGGCAGTTCAGTTTCTGGTAGAGTTTTGTATAAAAAGACGAGAATGTAAATGAGCACTAAGTGAGAACATGCGATTTTTGCGCAAAAGGGCCAGAAACGTTGAGTTTCAGAACAATTTTTACGCCGGAACGTCATAGCTTATTTTATTACAGTCAGGCACTTAACGCAGTCAGTACTTGGGTACCATAATTACGGTATTGCCCAAATTTGGTCCTGTTGTGGCAATACAGTATTGTATGAAGTTTGAAAGGAGTGATACCACCATAGACCAACATTTAACTAACCGTAGGTACCACCATATATGGCGCTAAGTGCTTGACTGCATAATATTCATACATGTGCACGGTGGGCAGCTCAAAGTGGACAGTCTCGGCTAACATTCAATTCTTTTTTTTTCTAAAAATCGAATTATCGAAAAAAAATTGCTCAAAAAACAATTTTACAAATACTGTTTTGTCCAATAATCGAAATTTTTAAAGAAAATTTGCGAAAATTTAGGGGTTCAGTGCGTAGCGTAGTCCTCAAAATTGGCTTCTGTGGCTTCGCAAGGGTTAAGCGACTGTATAGTACTAGACATGGGCTAGAATTTCGGCCGAGGGTTGGTAAATTTTCAAATCCTGAGGGGGAATAACGGCGGCTGATGGGGGTTGAGGGGATGGCAAGTCAAAAGTTCGATTTTTCTCCAAAAATCAAGGTTCTTAGGTTCTGAGATCATTTACACCTAATCCAGGCATACTTTTATCATAAACAATCTTCCTAAAAATTCCTGAGGCGGCCTGATTGGGAGAAGGTGAGAGCCTGACTGGGTCAACCCCCTTTGCCCGTGAATGTATAGTATCATATAAATGAAACAGCGAGAAATCAATTTATTACTATAAACACAAAAAGCATACTGCATACGGTGGTTCAAAAGCAACGCATCGAAATTGTAAGAAAATCCGGGTTTTTAATAGATGTGAAACTGATCAGGAGGGGGGTTGGACTAGGCCCACCACGTAGTAATAATAAGCAAGTTACTAAAAAAAACAATCCTACCTTCATACTCTCAAATCCACTCGAAGCCTGACTGCTATTGCTTCCGGTACTGTTTCTGTGTCTAGGCGACACATCCACTGCAACGTTCTGCTGATGAATCGACGACATACCAACAGCCGACGACGAATTGCCGTTCTCGGCTATTCCTGAAAAAGCCAGAAAGCAGTTGCGAGGCGTCAAAACAAACGGCATTGTTTTATGGCCGGCGCGCAGCGCTGAGAAAAAACTCGAGATAGCAACACTATTTGACTCGCAAACGAGACACCAATCGATCAAACAATGCCGAGAATGACAAATAAATAGGTACTAAAGAGCTTGGTAAACAGCTGAGCAAACTGAGGGCGTTTTTGCGACCGCCGCCGACCACGCAGAATCATAAACTAGCTCTTTTATAGACTGGAACCGACCGACACTTGGACCGGATATTTGGCACCGTTTAAGCCGAACTTAAGCTCCAGATCGATGCCACTCAATCAGTGGTCACTTGTTTAATTCGGCTGCCAGCTCAAATTACGATCACATTAAGCTCTTTAGAGCGCTAAAACGTCGTAGACGCTACCGGTACCTATACAGGGGCCGAATAATAGGTCAAATAAAACCATACATGTAACAGAGGTTTGGTAGCTGAAAAGAGCAAACTCTCCTAACCCCGGCAAAAAATAGGAACCCCCTACCTAACAGCTAGCAGCTCCAGTACTAATAAACTGGCTCAGAAAGCACTAATACGTATTTGGCTTAACGTCCACTTAAATACTCATTTTCGAGTTTCCGCTGCTGATATTTAAGAGAAACCGTTGATTTTAGGAATTTTCTGTCAGTTTTTGCTTATAAGCGCTATTTGGCAGCTTAAAAATAACTAGCGATTGCTAGCCTAAAAAACGTGCTAAAAACCCACTTCAGGAGGTTTGGAGCTTTTTGAGATTTTGGAGCGAACAACCTTTTTGGACCCCTCCAGACGGAACCCAGTTACATGTATGGCGCCTACCGGGGGTCTGAATCGAAATTCTGGGGGAGGAGGTAGGACACTAAAAAAGTTCACAAATGCCAATTTTGGGCCAAACGTAAAAAGTAAAAAAGCGCTAAATTGAGCTCAAATACTGCTTTCTAGTACAATTTTTAGTGACTCAAATTATAAAATTTTGCTGAAAAAATTGGTTGCCAAAAGGGGGTCGGAAAAATTGTCTAGGGGCGATCGGGGGACATCACATGTATGGGCTGACCAGTACCATACCGATTTGTCATTTCTTTTCTAGTCAAAGTAGCAAACATCGAATTTTGCAGAAGCAGCAAACTTACAAGATAACGGGCCCGGAGCAAAGGGCAACAAACCGGCCAACTTGCAAAAGCGCGAACTTTCCTTGCAACATAACTCACCTCCTAACGCATTGCTGTTGCCGTAGATGGTGTGCACCGGGCTAGGCGTTGCAGTCACAGTCAAACCGTCCATACTACCATAACTGGAAGTCGATTGTCTACAGAGAGGTGCGGCGGGAGCCAGACCGGCGGTACTGCCCATGTCCGGCACGGTGGGCACGGCAACCTTCTTGGCCTGCCTTTGACTGACCGACCGGTGCATGCCGCCAAACGCTGAAGCCATAAAAAGGCACTTGTTTAGCTATGCAGTTGCACCTTTGGTTAGCTGCCCGCTGTGTAAGGCACTTAGGAGAGAGAATTAGTTCAGTCACTGACTCGAGAGTGACCCCCTGCCGAGAGTTTTGTAAGTCAGACCAGAATGGGGGAGTGGAAAAAATCTGCAGAAGTTTTAAACCTGGAGCGGTGACTAATATTTATTTACAATCGATACAATGAATGTTTTTGCATTGTAGATGTAAGCAAGTATTTATTACAGTCAGGCACTTAACGCCGTTTATGGCACCACTAGCCTACGTACCGGCACCATCTAAGGTGCGAGTACCATATAAACTGCGTTAAATGCCTGACTGTATCAAGTGAATAGAAATTTTTGCAGCAAAACAGAACACCCTAAACACTATACTAAAAATCGTATTAATACATTCTGTATTAGACTGTTTATTTTAGATATGAATGAAAGATAGCCAATTACTGTTGTGCTACTTAGCAGCATACCAGCCAATAGAAGCGATTATCTCATAAATCCTGCCACCTTTTAGTAGATTAGCGCAAAAAGGGCTTAGAAAATTTTGAACCCCAATACTCACAAAAAACTTGGCTTGCCCATAAAAATAGTAGTAGTATGATTTGAAAAGAGCCAAAAAAATAAACCAGCCATCGACAAAAACACGCGAGCCTCTCAAGCCGCTAATAATCCCTCTAACAACCCGGCAAATTAAGCCTAGCTTTTAGCAGAGCAGAACGCACCTGTTTTGCGGTACTTCATAGCGGCAGAGCGAGAGAGAGAGAAGAGAAGACTAAACCAGAATAGCCTAGTGAGACAAACTTCAGCACCGTGAGCAAAGAGCTAGCATCCAACACGGCCGGGCCGTATTTATTCAGGCCGACTAGCTGGGCTGGCCGATAAATAAAAAGCAGCGAGCTCCTCCACAAAAATTCTCTCCTGCTGCAGCCGTCGAATCGCCTTTCCGAGAGTGCAAAACTGAGCGCAGCGTTTTGTCAGACGGACGGCCGGCCAGAAACTAGACACGACAACACATAACCCAAACGCGCAGGGCGGGCAAAAAAGGCGCACACACACCGAGAGAGACAGAGAGAGATAAGACTAGAGGCACGCGCGCGGGCCGGTCGGGGACCGATTCTTGGCTCTGATAAGCTAATCGCGGACTGGCTTCTAAACTTCCGGTCGGCCAGTGGACCGTTGACAGCTGGCGCAGACGGCGTCAAGGGTTCCCTAGGGTTTCGGCACCAAGAATCGCTCATCTGGGCCGTTCTGGGAGCCGGCAATCGATCCCCAACCAAGTTTGCCGGTCCTAATCGAACCTGTCTGGTGCCGGGCAAACCAATTTGCCCGTCTATTCCGAATGACAATTAGAGTGTCGGATTGACTAGCATTTTGTTTTTTTTCATTCGATATACCTACCTGAAGGCTTGTCGGCGATCTCAACAATGCGCGCGGGGAAGGTTCCGGTGCGGGTCTGCAGTCTCGGGCCGAACGCCACGCCGCGCCATTTGTCCGGGTCGGAACGGTCGAGAATCTAAAGAGAATTCGGTTAAAGACACCTACAATTCGTTCCTGCGTAAAACGGTATTGTTCCTTAGACAGACTGGACAAGTTGTGGGCCGTGAGGAATTTTAAACTAACCGGTTGCCAAGAGTTATTATGTGTTCTTAGGACGGCCAATAAACCAACTTTGATTACTAATCACCAGACTATTTCGTTCCTGGGTCACTGTCAACATTAACATGGTTGCGTGGCACCAGTTGGTTCGAGGTGGTGCGTGCCACTCAGTAAAAATGGTAAAAAATAGTGCAGCTTTCAGTTTAAGACGTACAAGTAACACTTGATGTCACTTGATGATGTAAAAATAGCTCAAAATTTGGCCTCAAACACAGCAAAAAATCCTGTTTTAGCGATTTTTTACTATTTGAAATTTTGAACAAATTGTAAAAAATTGGCCCAAAATAGCTTCACAGAAAAATATTGCTCTTGTTTAGCTCTTGCCAGTGAGATTAAACTTCGAAAATGCCTGTTACACGCATAGTTTAAGGTAGTGTTCCGACGATATCAAAACTTGTCGATATTCGACATCGATATCGATATTTTCAGCTCAATATCGATCGACATCGATATCGATATTTATAGTTATGCAAGAAAATACGAAAATTTAAAAGAGCAAACTGCTCTCACTGCTCATCAGTCAAGCACTGATGCAATCAGCGATCTGAAATCAATAAGGGAGGGAATCGCAGAAAAATAATGGCCCTTCTGAAGCCCTTCAATGAAACGGTTGACCACTCAGGCCGATGGCCCACCCTCATTAGGCATAAATGAGCTCAGACAGAATAGCGTATTTTAACATATTTTAATGATAAATAAGCCAAAAAGCTTGACTTTAGAAAAAATCCGACTTTTTTCCTTACGATCCTTTCAACCACCCATCAGCCCGGCGGTACCCCCTCAGGATTTGAAAATTTGCCACCCCTCAGCCAAAATGCTAGCCCATGTCTGCTACTGCCATTCTGCTTCAAGTCTGCAGAGTGAGCAGCTCTTCAGTGTTGCTGCAGACATTTAAGAACCTAAGCGTTGCTGCCAGAAAGCTGAGAACTCCGAGAAATTGATGTTTCTGAGAGCTATCATGCCACTGTTAGGTTTTGACTATACCATCGATTTTTAGTTGTCCAGGAAAAACTGGTTTTTTTATGTTCTAGAGAAATAAACTTGGTGTCAGCTTTGTTTTTTCCTGCTTTTCCGCACACAAAAATATCGAAAATATCGATGCGAAATATCGCGATATCGATATCGATATATCGTCGGAACCCTAGTTTAAGGTGTAACTACTAAAATCCAGCACAATTATCTGAATTTTAGTAAATCGATTAAAATTAGTTGTCTTCAATTTAGGTGGAGTTGAGGGAAAACCGACTTTTAACCAAAATTTTACAGTGGTGTTTATCAGTCAGGATTTGATTGACATGTAAGCTCAACCTCAAGTAACACTTATTTGGTAAACGTCCTTAACTTATCAGTGGCACCAGCTGAAAGATCTTTCCAAGTCGTCAGAGGGTGGTACTAATATGTACTTGAGATTGAGCAGGCAAGATTCACCATGTCAAGCAATCCTTCATTACCCAGTATCTTTTTATCATCCTAACCAAGCACGACCAAGCTTATTTGGCATGAGAAAAAGCGTTGACTAGCTGAGCCCAGCTAGCTGAACAGCAGTTTTTTGCTTAGTTAGCTTCGATTCTACCAGTCAAGTCTTACTTGCGCCTCATGACAGGGCTCCCTAATGGTGGTCAGATGGGTTTTCACCCTGACCAGCGCAGTTCTTCTTCTCTGTCTGCGTCTTCGCAGCAACAACCAGTCAAAGAAGCCGTCAAGCAGCATCGTTCATAGCTGCCACAAGCATTCAACCGCTCTCTCTAGCCGGGGGCGAGGGCAGGGCCACTAGCACCTCTCCCACAGGCCATTAGGGGAGGGCGCGGGCGGCAAGCAGCAGGCTGGCAGGCAGTGGCCAAGCTCCGATAAAAGCAAGGTTGCACGCAGAGACCGGCCGGCCGTTTGCAATAAATCAGGCTTGATCGAGTTCAAACGAGTAATTTGCAGGGAGAAGCCCGCTCCTTGGGGAGCGCTATCTGGCCTGGCTCCATGTTATGAGGCAAAGCGGTGTGAAATCGAATTAGGCCGCTGTGAGCACAATGCACCCAGCTTCTTCTTCTTCTTCAGAAAGACAGACAGCTGCCGAAGCCGATGCTTATGAGGAAGGCCTAGCTGGATTATGAGTCAAGGCTGGAGGTGAAGAGTCGGACGACGAGAACAAACACTGAGACCTGGTGGTTTGAAGAGGACGCGTTGGAAATTCGAATTTCAAAAAGAGGCTGGCAACAGCAGTGGCCAGGCCTCGCTCGATATATATCTCAAGACACTGGTGTTTATGGCCAAAAACTCTCAAGGTTAGCGCTGCCGTCCAGTCACCAGGCAACCAGGCCCCTGCTGGGCCGTTTTCCCTCAACTTTTTCTATATAAATCACTTACATACAAAGGGCTATCAAAACAGGGACGCAGAAAAACTGTGCCCGTGTTGTGACAGCCCGATGCAGGTGTCGGCAGCACAGACCAGTCCAGCCGAATAAAACTTACTCATAGGCCTGGCTGACTCATCTGAGATGAAGCAGTTTTTATCGACCTTTCCTTGTTCTGGCTTCAGATTATGATGCAGCAAAACAAAATCTCTTTCCCTCTCCCTCCGCGTTGGCCAGTCTGACCATGTGCCAACACAATGGCAACCGCAATTAGCGGCAATTAATGGCAGAACGCACCAGCGCCTCTGTGTAATGAATTTGAGAGCTTGTGGGCTGCGACAAGAAGCCCATTGACCGGCAAATGACCTCCTCTTGGACAAAGCCATTTATCGATCGAACGGCCAAATCCGGCTCTTAGCAGTTTAGTGTGGCATAATTAGGCAAATTGAAATTTAGAATACTTTGAAGCCAAAACTGGCCTCACTCAACGAATGGGTGATTAGTTTAATTTATGCAAGCTTCAATTTGAATTGTTCTCTGCGTAAAAGGACAGTTTAAGTAAATTGAAGTCTACTTTATGCTTACCCAAATAAGTTGACCGGCTTCTAAATCCAAATCTCCCTGACCGGCTCCGAAATAGCTGTTTATAACTCGGCCGTACACGGCTTGTGCAGCTTCTAAAACAGCTCAACTTTTGAATTATTAACTCTAACATTGGCGATCGTTAGAGGACTAGTTGAAAATGCAATAAGTAGCCGATGTTACGAGCTCTAGATAGGGTAACAGGTGGCCGCGATCGGGGTCTAATCGCATTAACTCGGCGACACTATACATTTTCATTTTACTACTAGGAGTAGGTAGTGTAGAGAGAGAGTCTTTATTAGGTCGACCAAGCACACAGCTCTCTCAGGAGATATGAAATTTAGATTAACGCGCCTCTGAAAGGAAACAAGAAAAACAGAAAATTCGTGAGTCCCTAGCCGGCCAAGGTCCCCCACGGACGGACGTCCATAGCCCCTTTGACAACCTTTTTTTTGGAAAACGTCAATTTTCTACTGAGATTTGGCGACTTTTCCCGGTGAAAATCGGCGTACCGCCTGCTAGACAGCTCATGCCTCCCCATATTTTCCTCCTCCCCATCTATGTTCGCATCGTACATTGAAAAAATCAATAGGCCTTCCTACCAATTTCTTCATAATTAATTAATTAGTCGGTAATTAGCGTATCCGAGTTTTTAATGCGTAGGGCTAAATTTATTAACCGCGCCGCGCCACACGATAACAAATGCATTACACAAGATAGGAATGATTAACCAAAGCACAAATTAGTTATGCAATAAATAACATCTATTTTTTATATTATAGCTATTCTTTCTACTTAAAAAAATAAAAAAACAAACAAAGGAAAGGAAGAAAGAAGTAAACTTCCACTTTTTGGTAGGTACGTACAGGAAACTTTTCATGGAGGTATCGAAGATAAATGTCCTAATATTAACCAGAAGCTTAAATCGAACCTAACGCACCTGATCAGATCATACACGCCTAATTAGGCACGTAATTGATTTTTTCTTCTGTGACCAATCTTCTTTGTTGTCATAGAAACTACAGCTTTAGAGCGGAAAATTTGAACATAACAATAAACACTGACATTAAGCAATCATTAAGCTAAAGCTTCCTGAAGCTTATAAGCTAAAGATACAACTATAGAATAGGAGCAGATTCTAGAACTAGCCAATTAAAGGCTTGGCAACAAGTAGAAAACTGAGTCTATGTCAGCCTACAACCAATTAATCGTGCCAAGTTACACAAGTGAAATGCAACACCAACAGTTGCATCAATTTCCAACCGGTCGCCCGAAGTGTTAACGAACCCTGCTCAATTGTTAGGCAGGACAGAGCAGAAAATAGACATTACTTACTATTATTACGATTACGATTACTGCGCCACGCGGCACAAATAAATCAAATTGACGAGGAGGAGTGACCGACGGACGAAAATTGCCAGCCCAGCCTCGGCGACCGCTGGCCGGCCGGGCCAGATTAAGCCGCGGATTAACACCGCAAGAATTAGCTAGAGAGACTCCTCACACGTGTGGTCTGGTCGCCAGACAGAAATGAGGCGCTTTATTTATTAGCCAACAGCCACGCTCGCTTGACCAACGGTCACTCTGGCTTGGCGTCTGGCCGTGACGTAAATAGAAACGGGGCCAGCCAAGATATCGAGTTACTATTGGAGGCCCGGCCGGGGGGAGACAGCTAATGACAAGCGTAGGAATAAGCATTCTTGGGAGAATTCGCCTGATTGGTTGGTTGGTTGAGTCATGAATTTTTGAAAATAACTGGCCTTAATTTGCGTCGCCAACCGAGTAATGTAATTTTTGGAGAGTAATTTTGCCGCTCAAAAAAGCTACTACCTACTAGAGTGTCAAGGTCGGATTGAAATCAGACTGAAAATTGAATTCGATGGAATTATGGGAATTATTGTGAAGGTCGACCGAACGTACATAAGCTATGCGTTTATGTTACACGGCATGAAATTGAAATCTAGTTAATTTTGTTGCGTCCAAATAACACCGCAAATGTTGATCAAATAAGCTGCAATTTCTAACGCATGTGGGCAAACTAGGGAAAATTTTGGTGTGTTGAAGTTTGGTCCCAGGCTTTGACCCAATCAGGAGAAGTTCAAGAATATCTGAAGCTGGATAATTTATCAAAACAGCGTTAAAAATTAAAACTTCTCATTTTTCTGTTATTTCCGCAAAGGACCTAAAATTTTGAGAATAACCGCAGGGGCATTTTATATGTTAAATTTTGTGCATTGAGGTAGACACAGACTTGAAAAAACAACACTTGTTTTTTCTGATTTGCTCACCCAAAAAAGCAGATGTTTAAGGAATGACTTTCCTTAAGACACTGTCAATCTCAATGCCCGAAATTTTAACACATAAAACACCCCGCAGTATATAACAAACACCTCCAATTTTCAGGTCATTTTGCAAACATTTGCCGAAATGACCAGTAAAGTAAAGTTTCCACACTGTTCCTATTATTTAGGTACTGAAATTACCGAATTTGTTAGGATCGGGCCAAGTCAAAATTCCTATTTCCTGTATGTTCTGAATTTCAGACTATTTGGTAAAGCCTTACAGAAATTAGAGCGAAAGGAAATGTTGAGACCTACTCTAAACGGCACCTCAGAGTTTACCGCACGATAGGGCAGATCGAATCAAAAACCTAACACCGATTCCACATGCGACACTAGTTTTAGACACTAAGGCACAGTATTTCTCAGGCCGATAAGATGCGGCGACAGAGGTCGTCGAGAAATTTAGTCTGCCGTTTCCCGGCAGGTGGTAGGCGCACTTCCAATCTGCATCAATCAATTCGGAGCCCTAGGCAGACTAGACTACCTTCGCCAAAAACTTCCAACCGACTGTTTGTTAGAAGTACCTATAGACTTAGCCAGACCGGTTTCTTAGATGGCAGCTTTTTTCCAGTGGCAATAGGGACCGATTTTGAGCGCACAGAGAAAGACAAATAAAATAGAGACCGGAACAAAGAATTGAACAAAGCTGTATTATTGGGCTTGCAGAGAACAAAGATCTCTGGTCTAGACGCAAAGAGGCCTAGCAAAATTTGAATTTATTATAATGACACGTCGGGCAAACAGACAGGCTGGGATTTATTGTCTAGCACGGTATTATGTGAGGGCTTGATCTAACAGATTAACCTATATCAGGCAGGGAAATAACATACATATATGGTAGGTTTTCGGTTGAGGTCCAGAGGTAGGAAGACAAATTAGAGCAAAAAGTGAGGAAACCAATAAAATACGTTGGTACATCGGTTATTTAGCCCACAGAATACCGTTTAAAAGATGAATTTTTTAAAATTTCGTTCGCCAGTGACCAAACTAGACCTCTTCAAAAGTCTTTACACTCTTGCAAAATGCTAGTTAGGCCTACCGAGGGTCATGAAAAGGGTAATAAAATTTTAAGAGGTCTGGTTTGGCCATTGTCCAGCATAGAAAGGTGAGAAAATTTGAAAATTGGCCTTGAAAAACGGTAGCTAATAGTTTTACTACGTACGTAATCTATTCGTTTTTGCCTTAATTTCTGTGCAAAGTGAAAAATAGGGTGTACCTGCTAGAGAAAAAACACAAAAAACGAAGGAAACAGAAAGGAAATATCAACCATCTAAAGAAAAACACTAGATTAATCTCCTAAACTACAAACTAAGCTAAGAACACCGGGCAACCTACATTGGTTCTATTTATCTCGCAGCATAAGATCAGTCTAGACCTTGAGACGAATAAACCGGGCGTAAGGCCACTTTTACGGCCGACTCAGCACAAAAAGCGCAGGGTGTTCGGCAGGTGCAAAAAAAGTGGCACTGAGAGGGGGCGGCAAACAACCGGGCAGAGAGGAGGGCGGCGCATGGCCATTAAGTGACCAGTAGGGGCACAATAGCCGGCCAGCCACGAGGTCACTCGCCAAATAACCGCTGGTCGGCCGGCCTTGCCAACGCAGGCAGAGGCGTCCTTGGGAGCCAGGCTAGGCGTGTATTCAGAGCACGCCAACGCATCAAGATACCATCACCTAGGTGTATCGGTTGCGAGTCGCCAAGTGTCAGCGCCAATTAAGTCCCCGGCGCATACACACCCCTGCGCGCTAATTGTAACGTTCTGCTGGAATGGCACAAACAAAAGTCGCGCCCTCTTACGCGCCACTACACTTCTAGAGCTGGCTGCTTTATTCTGTTTAGAGTCGATACAATGCAGAAGCACGGGCACCGTTCTATGCAAATTTTGTGCGCAGTCGAAATTTACATAGAGCGGTGGTGTTGGGTTGTGTTTCGGTTTGATTTGTTTGGGGTTTATGAGTGATTGGGAGTTGGGGTTGAATTTAAAAATTATGGAACACTTTGCTACCGGAGAACGGGTCTTATAAATAACCGAACAATGCCCATATTTTAGCACCAGTTATTTGTTAGGTCCGAGTCTTGTAAGTGCAAAATCTTTATTTTACATGCAAACCTCAATTTTCGGCATGAATAGCATAAAATTACACTGGTTTGCAGTGGCATACCCAGGATTTTGTAATTGGGGTGGCGTAAAATTTTGAAACGTGTTTAAAAAGCATTCTGAGCTTGAAATTGACAGAAAATACAAGTTTTAGTAGTTTAAAGTGGCCTGGTTGGGCTTCTGCCCGACCAGGGTGAGAAATTTTTGAAAATTCAACCTTCGAAAACGCAGTTAAAAGGTATTCCGAGCATAAAATGACAGTTTTAATGCATTCATTTCTCATATTTTTGTCTAATTTCTCCTCCCTACCTCCACCGCAAAGGGGGGTGTACACACCTTACACCCCTGGGTACGCCACTGCTGGTTGGGACCTTTGCAGCACTTGACTGTACGTTTATGTCTGAAAAGTTCAGTTACAGTACTATCAGGATTTCTGAAAAACAGCCACCTAAACGGTTGAGTTCAAAGATTTTAGATTACTCAGGTTTTGAACGATTTCTCTACGATGTCAGTAAAAACACTTCATATTCACAAATTATCTGGTAAGAATATGCACGAAGAACGCCACTTTATGAGCTAGACCCGGGTTTTATAACTGGAAAATGCACCGTGACAGAAGGACTTCTGCTATAAGACCCGGATCTTATAATCGGAAAAGAAATTCAATTTCAAGAGCCCGGGCTTATAACCGGCGGGGTGTTGTGGTGTACTCCAGTAACTTTTACTTAATTGGTTCCAACAAAACGCTTCCACAACCTAAATCACGAATCAAACTTTGAAGTGTTTAAGTAAGGTGGACAAAAAGCAGGTCAGTCAAGAAAAATTTGCATAAAGCGGGACAAGGGCTGCTACCTGTCAAAACAACTAACAGAAATTTGCATACAGTGGCTCAAGCGCCGCGCCAGTCACTAACAAAAATTTGCATAAAACGGGCCAAGCGCAACAACAAAAATTTGCATACAGCGGTAAAAGTGCGGGGAAAGCACAGTAACAGCGAGTCAAGCGGTCGAACAGAAGGCAAGTAGTAGCTAATTTCTGCAGCTAGAAGAGCAGCTTAAGGAGCACAAGAGCAGAGAGGAGCCAATTTATTCTATAGTCGGTGAGTAATCCTACTACACGTCACTAGTGCTACTAGAGCTGGCGCGCTGGTGGTCGTATAGGAACGAGTAGAATGAGGCTTTTAATTCTCGGAGGAGCACTGCGGTTAGGCTATCGGACGGTAGATGGACGGAAATGGCCACTGCTATCCCATATCGCGGCGTTTGCTTGCTTGCACACGCGCCAACAATGCAATCAATAGTCTCCGATACATTTACTGGTCAGCCTGTTGCTTACAGAGGCGCGCTTTAATTGGCTAAATAGAGCCGACAAATAGCTTATTTCGTCCTGTTTACACCGCACTCTCACATCAGCTATGGCACTGTTATCTGAATCGGATATTGACATGTTTATGGTTCCGGCGCGGGTCCAGGTAGGGGTTTGCCTCTACCGACTGTGGCCAGACCCCGGACTGGACCCCCGACCAGAGATGAGCAAGGGGGCTGAGGCTCAGGCTCTGACCTACCCCCTCAGCCACCGCTACCCCCTCAGGAATTTTTTTAAGAACGTTGTATAGAAAGTTATGATAAAACTATGCCTAGAATAGGTGTAAATGAGCTTAGAATAGCGATTTTTTATTAGAGGTTTTTGTGATTTGTAGCCCAAAATTGCGATTTTTGAGCGTTTTAGTACACAATCCCCTCCCTAGAATTTGGGCTTACCCCCCGTCCGACGCCAGACCCCCCAACCCCCTTCGGCGGATGATCTGTTGCATGTATGCATGAAAATTACAAAAATTGCCTGAAACAGCTCGATAGTGCTTTGTACCAGGGGTAGGGAATCCGACTTAGATACAGTGACACTATGCCTCACTTATTTGGAACCGAGGGCTTCTATTCAGCACTGTGATCAGGTTTTAGGCCTCTACGTAGGTTCGGGATGAATGAATCTTAGGATGAATTTAGACTTACGTTAGATTCAATCTTAGTCTTATGTTTGTTACAATAAGGTAGGTTTCCGCTAACGGTGGTATTGTCCCACAATTACCGAACGTTTTCTCAGAAAATCTGCAAATTGTTATCGTAGTACAGTCAGACACTAAACGATGTTTATGGTACCGGTACTAGAGTAGTGGTGACATACATGGTACCGGCACCATACGGTGCGAAATCTGAACAGAGCGGTACCATATATGGTACCGATACCGGCACCAATGCGAAGGTCCGGTATCGGTACCAGTATTGGTGTCGGTCCCGTAAACGGCGTTAAATGTTTGACTGTAGCACATCATGTTTTCGTGTTGAAAAACTCCAAGACTATATTATCAAGTAGGGTAGCTAGAAACAAACGGATCTAAGAAAATCGAGAAATTTTGCACAAAACACAAACCGAGTGGAATCTGAATGGATTTTAGAGGTGACGGGCGGGTACATGAATGTTTAAATAGAAATTTAGGTTTTAAAAATCTTAGCTCAAAATGTTACTACAACGTAACATGAATCAGGAAGCTCTATATCGCTGGTATAGAGAGTGAACTAAATGGTCATAGTACCAGTAGAAGCAGGGAAGCAGGAACTCGCCCTAGTCTAAATGACCGAGGCAAGCGCAGTGAGCGCAAAATCGCTGTCGTCCATTTCACAGACGAGTGACCGCTGCCCGACAGGTCACACAATCGGCTTGACCACTAGTGACCACTCGACCCGCCGGCCGGCCCAACTTAATCCGCTCTTAGCGCCCCACCGCTAAGCACAGTAGCCCTCTACGTAGCAGACCATTGTGTTTGCAATACCTTTTAGGAGGACGCGCAGTTGTTTTGATAGCGAGGCCGACCGGTGCAAATTTCGCTTGGACACGTCCTGAGCGGTGTGACCGAATGCATTGGCCAGAGACGCGTTGATTCCGAACTGAAATTGACAGCTTATTTTGCGCTAGCAGTATGTTCGTATGTACATACATACAATATATAGGAACTCTGGGGGACTGGAGATTAAAGAATATAGGGGGGCGTGCATAAGTTAGGTAATGGTATTTTTGCCCTTTTTAGGATCCCCCTCCCCCTAATAATTTCCTGACCCCCTCCCCTAATTCCGTAATAATTTGGCTACCCCCGAAATTTCAATTTTTTGAAGAGTTAGAGCCGAAATTTTTGCGATCAATTCTACATAAAATGACGTTTTTATTCAAATAACATCTGTATACAGTAGCATATTGATAATGTTCTTTGTGCATGTACGTATAGTCTTCATTTTACATAGAAGCCATCATTGGGTGGCTTTTTGTTAAAGATGAAACCAAAGTGTTTTATCATGGATTCATACAATGTACATGTAACAGCTCCGGGCCGACCTGGGGGAGGGTGGTAGGGGGTTTCTCCCAGAGGTGGGGTCCCAAATTTTAAAAAGCTCCAAAACGCCTGGAAATGCGTTTTTAGCACGTTCTTTTCAGTAAGGACGCCAAATTCGGTTACCAAAGGCTTTTCAAGCGAATTTTAGGCTAAAATTAATGATTTCTGAGCCAGTTTGTTAGTTGGAGCCACTACTAGTACTTGCATTTTTGGGTCGGGTGGGGGGTCCCTTAGCCTGTCTCGTGGGGGGGTGAGGGGGTAACTCCACAAACCCCCTCCCCTAGTACATGTATGCATGGATTTTAGCGCTGCTGCCATATCACTGACTGATGATCGATACCGATAGTCATACCATAATTGATTGAGTCGATAAATACTATACCCTTATAAACAATAAGTCAAAGGTCACCATTTCCATTTAGTATAAGAAAAATTGGAAAGCTATGACATAAACGGTAGCTGACTTCTCTAACCTAAACGTTCGTCCAAGTGAAATTGAGAAAATGTAAGCACAATCGCTTCAAATCCAGACTACATGTACAGGGTGTGTCAAAAAAACAACCCAGCAGAGTTTTTGCTGTAGCAACCGCAAATCTCAACCGATTTGAATGAATCCTGCTTTAAATGAAAGACGAATAAATTCTTGAAAGACTGGTGAAGGCCCTATTAGGATACGATGCTTAGTTCCTGAGATATTTTCCTTCAAACTCAAAACAGAGATTTTGGCAGTGAACAAGAGCGATTCCGTTGCACTTCACAACAAAACGGATTCCTACTGCTGAGGGGCAACAAGACTTTTACAAATGAAGTAACCAAGCATGTGTGGCACCAGAAAAACCTCGTTACGTTAGCCCTGAGCAGTAGGAATCGGTTTTATTATGAAGTGCAACAGAATAATAACAGTCGCTCTTGTTCATTGCCAAAATCTGTTTTGTATTTGAGGGCAAATATGTCATGAACTAAGCATCATATCTTAATAAATGCTTCACCAATCTTTCAAGAATTAATTTATCTTTCATATAAAATAGGACTCACTGAAATCGGTTGAGATTTGCGGCTGCTACAGTAAAAAATCTGCTGGGTTGTTTTAATCTCTGTTGTTCACTGCCAAAATCTCTGTTTTGATTTTTAAAGCAATTATCTCAGGAACTAAGCAACGCATCTTAATAAACGCTACACCAATCGTTCAAGAATTTATTTATCTTTCATTTAAAGTAGGATTCATTCAAATCGGTTGAGATTTGCGGTTGCTACAGCAAAAAATCTGCTGGGTTATTTTTTTGACGCACCCTGCACATGTACTGCACGTCAAAACAATTAAAATTATGGCTACTTCAAAAATTTCTCCACTTTAAAAAAATTACGTAATGAAGTCGCCAACCCCAGTCCAGTCCCCCATCACCGTAATGATTAGTAATCATTTGGCGAACCCCCTCCCCCTCATACCATTACGTAATTTTTGCACGCCCCCTATCGAGAAACCCAATACCCCGTATTGAAGACCCCAATACCCCAATATTTTTCAGAATGAGTAAAAAATGTGGAACTTGATGAAGTGCTAATTTTGAAGCTCATAAAATCCTTCTAAATCGATTTCGTTGTCCAAACAAGATTGCGAAGTTTTGGAAAACAGTTAGAGAATTATTTCAATAAGGGAAATGCGCTGAAAATTTTGTTTTCATGTAAAATTCGGGCTGCAAAAGTGAATCAAAATGTCACTATGTGGAAGAAACGTACGGTATGTTCAGAGGTTGGAGTGTTTTGCCGTTCTGACAGCAAGCTGATGATACTATTCCACTGGTACGTACGGGTCTAGCACGTACTCGAACAAAAAGTTAAAGTGTTCGCCTAAAGGGTAAAGTACAAAAATGCGTTCAACGTCTCAACCGAGAACAGAAATGAAATGGTTTACGAACACAGAGTTCTATAAAAAGGGTAAAAAATCGAACACTGGGAGGGAGGCAGATTACATGTTTATTTATTTAGGATCACGAACTCACCCGAGCCAGTACATAGACCACGTCAATGTTGGCATGAGCGGCCGCCTCGTGAAGTGCCGTACCGGCCGGGGTAGTCTGGTTTACATTCCATCCGGAACGAAGCAGCAATTCTACCGTTTCGGCGTGACCGTTGCGGGCCGCTAAATGCAGGGCCGTGGTTGATCGGTGTTGACGCTGGTTGCAGTGCCGCACTCTAGTTGGAATGCTAACTGATGCTATGTGCAAACCGAAGCCCAGAAGCAGCGACACCACCTGAAATTGTTTATCTTGATTCTGCTTATACATTATGACACTTAACGCCGTTTCTGGTACCGACACCATATATGGTACCCTTACCCATGGCCCCGGCTGCCAATACCACATATGGTGCCGGTACCATTGCACCCAATGGCAGCAAAGGGGAGGGTTGTTTGTAGACAGGGCTACCCCATTGAAGGGCTCTGAAAAGAGCGAGGGGTGTCCTGAGCTGTCCGAAAGGACAGTGGAACTCATAAACAAACAAACAAACAAACCATATATGGTAGGAAATCTGAACAGAGTGGTGCCATAAATGGTACCGGTACCGGTACCAATGCGAAGGTAGGGTACCATATACACTGTAGGCCTATGGTACCCCACGTTCGGGGACTGTGGTGGTAGTGGTGCCATACAGTATGGCCATGGGTGCCGGTACCATAAGTACTGTACCTGAATGTTATAAGCTCGCTACGTAATGTATATCAGCATACGGGTGAAAAATAGATATTTTGAGAAATTTGTAAAATATGACAATTTTGTAAATTATGATGCGAAATTTATAAAATACGAAAGTTTTGTAATCTGTGTAAAATTTGTAAAATGTGAAAATTGTATGCGTATGCGTGATGATGTAGTATGTATATTGTGTAGAGGCGCAAAATTACAGTATACGGTATAAAGTTTGCGTCAAATGTGTATCTATTTAGTACATTGTTACTTGCCTTTGTGCGGCCAAACTCGGCCGCTAAGTCGAATGGCGTCTTTCCAGAGTCGTCGCGTGTTAGCGGATCGGCACGGTAGTAAAACAGCAGACTCACCTAAAATTAGAAAACGAAAAATTCGTTATTGAGACTTTTTGCATAGCGATTTTTACCTACTGGCATTTTACAGTGGCACTGGCAGTGGATTTTTATTTCACTATTTAACTAAATTTACTACAAATTCAACTCATAAATTAATTTTTATTATCGTTTTACTACCAAACAGCTACGTTTTTACTAATTTTTGTTTTATTAATAATTTTACTAGTCATAATGTGGAATTTCGCACCAATGATGGCAAGATTTTGTGAATAAATTATGTTGGTCCAAATAGTTGCTAATTTTGATCATGATACGAAGTTGTCCAGAAGTTTAGAGAGAAAGAATGTGTGAAATTTGTCTGACAAAAGTGTACTGTACCCACACATCTATTGCAACACTGATCAAAATTTTGGCTGGGATTCACTAAATCTAATTAGTAAAATAGAAGTAAAATTTCTATTTTAGTATTGACAGCCTTTGGTAATTTAATTTATTTTTACTTTTACTATTGGCTGTTAATTTTACTTTTTTCTACTTTTATTTTACTACTATGAAATACCACTAGGTAGTATTACTAATTTTTGTTTTACTATGCTATAAAATACATAACAGTATTTACGACACTGTACCTAACCTAACCGCATGTCCCACTGACATAGTTTAACTGATAAAACGATAACGTATGGTTACTGTACATACGTACAGACATGGGCTAGCATTTCGGCTGAGCAGGTTGTAAATTTTCAAATCCAGAGTGTTGGTAGCGGCGGCTGATGGGGGTTGAGTAGGGATGGTAAGCAAAAAAAGTCCGATTTTTAACTAAAATCAATTTTTTCTTCTTATTTTTAGTTAAAATAGATTAGAATAAATGATTGGCTCTTTTGACTAGGCTCTAGGCATACTTTTATCATAATTTTCTGCAAAATTCTTCCAAAAAATTCTTGAGGGGGTAGCAGGGAATAGAGGTCAGAGCGTGAGGGGGCCAGCCATCCCTCAGTCCAGTTTGGCAATGTCTCTGTCTGTATATGTGTACGTACTTAAGAGAATCTCATAAAGTAGCCTAAGCCAAACCCGGAACTCTAAAATTTTGTTCAGAAACTTCAAACCTATGCTAAAAAAGTTGCTGTAACCCTTATAAAACCTATATAGATAGAGTACCATTTCAGGCAATCCATTCTGACAGGCCACATGCATGCAGGTTTGTCCTTCGTCGTCTCTGATGTCGGTTCTGGCTGCGTGTTTCAGTAAAATCCTGGCCACTTCCGGGCTAGCCTGACAACAGGCGTAGTGCAACGGCGTGAGTCCTGCAAAAATTGGCTAATCAATCTGCCTAATAACTTGAGTGCCGGTCCAAGTATGTGTAATTGCATTGATTTAGCAGACGGTTAAAGCCTTTTTTGCGCCCTTCAAAGCCACTTTGCCGACAAAAAAGGACCGTCAGACCAAGTTTGGTTCAATTTCTCTTTCAGTCAGACGCCTAAAAAGGCTCCAAACTCAAATCCCCTCTCTAATGCCGTGGGGATTTTGGCCTGTGCTGTGTGCGTTAGATTTTATTGATACCTTTAGAGTCCTGAATATCGACATATGAAGTGCGTTGCAGTAATAATTTGACCATTTGCGTGTTTCCCATCAGTGCTGCCTGGTGTAAGCCCGACGAGCTGAAAATAGAATCGATAGAAAAACAACTAACAACTTCTCAGTAAGTTTCTTCAACTGCCGTCTTTGTGTAAATATTTGCGCTGAAAGGTGCAGCTTTTGAGTAGCGCTGAAAAAGAATTCGTGCTAAAGGAAAAAATTACGGAACTGGCTTAACTTGCTTGCCTGCATTGATTATACTCTATACTTACAAGAAAACAGATGATCTGTAGTACTTTTTTTTGAAGAGTTTGGGCTTTCGGTACGGTACTTTCATTTTTTCGTGTTAGGGGCACAATCATTGATCGACTACCTGTGCAATGAACATTTACCTTATATACCTAGTATGTAACAGGTCATCCGCCGATGGGGGTGGGTAGGTTGAGTACTAAAATGCTCAATAATCGCAAAAAATCGCAATTTCGTTCTAAAAATCGTCAAAAAACGCTAATTTGGCCTCAAATACAGTTAAAAGTGCTGTTTTGCAGGCGATTTTAGTAATTTTAGTTTCTGAACTACTAAAAAATGTAAAAAATATTTCTGACAGAAATTACCACTTGCCAAAAAATCCGGGAGGGACCGGAAAAATCGACTTGGGGATCCCCGATTGGGAGTTTGGCCAAAGTCGTGTGGGGTTAGACCCCCGGACCGCCTGTTGCATGTATAGTGTATTCACAGAGCATTTGTCAAACTTGTCAAACAGTCAAAGAATCTCTCCATGTGCTATCACCTGAGACCTAGATTGGTGTCGGCGGTATTCAGTATTGCAAAAATCTCAAAATTTTGTGTTTATCTTGGATAATTTTAGTATCTTTTTCATTATCTGTACGCACGTAATGGGCTAAAAAACCAGAACCAAAATCGGTAATCTTTCAATCAGTCTAATTAGAATTCTGCTAATCCTCATGCCGATGGTTTGCGTTAAACTCTTACCCCTCGTTGACCATTTCCTCCTCATTGCCTCTGCGCTGTATATTGAGCAATTCTGAAAAGAAACTCAAATTGAATTGCCTGTCGGTGGTGGTGCCGTTAGAGGTGGTTGGTTTATTGGTTTCTAATTCAAACTGTCGACAGGCAGGTAAAGAGCGCGATTGAGAAATCGGTGGCCGTTTTGTCGTCTGACACATTGACGGATCGTGCCAATATCGCGGGCCCCGGGGTCGCGTTGCGCGCAGTTTTAATGGTTTTGTGGGCTGGCGCCAGTCTAACAACAACACTGTAAATCGACTCAATGAAGGACAGTTCGTTGGACCGCGTAACGGTCATCATCTTTATGGGCAGCGGTCAAATTTCACTTTATTACAATCTATACAGTGGACTTGCCTGCATTTACACAGACAAACATGTGTCTTCGAGAAGTGTCTAGTAAATGTTTATAAGCAGTGTTAGGGTAACAGAAGGAAAAGATTGGTTAGCTCAGTTGGGTAAATTAGTTGGCTTTAAAGCGTGAGGTCAGAAGTTCAAACCCGGCTGTGTGGGGCAAAAGGCCAAAAACAACCGAATGTCGATCGAACGAATGTTTTTTTGAATGAATGAGATTCTTGAAATTTTTATTAAGATACTCTGTTCGGTTCCTGATCCTGAGGGCTGTTTATAGTGCCTACTGTTTATTATACTCTATAGATGGAGACAGATTTTTGTTCTTAAGTGAGCAGTTATCAATACAAAACGTGCCAATATTACAGTATTTTCGGTGGTAAAGCTTGTTTTCATGAAGAAAAACAGTAGATAATGCAATCGTAGAGATTCTGATGTCACTAAAGAACCTATTTTTTATAACTTGGCCGTAATTTGAACAAAGAACTTCACATACTATTGTTAGTATGTTGTAGAGCAGATTTTGTAGAGTGACAAATATAGTACCCGGGTACTACAAATTGATTCAATTATATTTTCACAAAACCCTAAGTGCCATATAGAGTACCTGAGTACTTTAAACAGCACTATACAGTTTACGGTAAGGGGCCGTCCATAAACTATGACGTTCAAAAATTCAAAATTTTGCACCCCCACCCCCCCTCCGACGTTTACCGACGTTTTCATCATCACCCCCATAAAAATTACGACGTTTGGGAGACCCCCCCGAAATAAAATTTTCGAATTTTCGTTCAAAATCTGAAGCTGCTTTTCTGACTGCGCAATCACAAATGAATAATAGAAAAATTTATGCCTGTGCACATACGTATTTACCAGTTAGTTTCACCAATCTTTCAAGAATTTATTTAACTTTCAGTTAAAAAAGAGTCATTCAAATCGGTTGAGATTTGCGGTTGCCACAGTAAAAAATCTGCTGGGTTGTTTTAATCACTCTTGTTCGTTGCCAAAATCAGTGTTTCAAATTTGAGGGCAAATATCTTGAGAACCAAGCAGAGCATCTTAACGAAAACTCTACCAATCGATAATTTATTTGTCTTTCATTAAAAAAAGATTTATTCAAATCGGTTGGGATTTACGGTTGCTACAGTAAAAATCTGCTGGGTTGTTTTTTTGCACACCCTGTACAAATCACGCTAACATACTGTATGTTGTACAACTACAAAAATGTGTCAAAAACCGTTTGACTTTCTCTGCATTCTTGCTTATTCTGCAATCATCAAACCTTACCAAAAAAAGGCCAAAAATACGTCAACGTTTTGCCTCAACCCCCCACCCCCCCTCCGACGTTCTGCGACGTTTTTCGGGGTACCCCCACCCCCCCTCTCTGAACGTCGTAGTTTATGGACGGCCCCTAAATGAAGATTTACCGGTTTAGCAACCGAGTGTGTATGTCACAAGTAAAGCGCATTACGTTAGCCCTTTGCAGTAGGAGTCTGTTTTATATGAAGTGCAACTACTACAAATCTCTTGTTCATTGTCAAAACCTCTTTGTTGACTTTAAGGGCAAACAAATATCTCCGGTCTTAATTAAAACTTCAACTATCTTTCAAAAATTTATTTGTCTTTCATGCAAAAACAGGATTAATTCAAATCAGTTGAGGTCTAAAAAATCTGCAGCATACAGTACATGTAACAGGGGGTTTGGGGTGGTCTGCCCCCATCCCACTTAGGCCAGACCCCCCGGATGGGGACTCCCGAGAAGATTCCTCCCCTCTCCCGATTTTTCTGGCAAGTAAATTTAGACCAAAAAGTTGCCAAAATCGCCTGCAAAACAGCACTTTTTAGCTGTATTTCAGCCCAAATTAGCGATTTTTGGCTATTTTTAGCCAAAAAATTGCGATTTTTTGGATTTTTGAGCGTTTTTTAGTGCCCAACCCCCCTCCCAAAATTTTGGCTTAGACCCCCGGGCAGGCGCCAGACCCGCCAAACCCTCCTCCCCTTCGGCGGATGACCTGTTACATGTGCAGTATGATCTGCAACCTTGCTTGTTGGCAAACCCTGTCTGTAAATGTTAAGCGTTCTAGTCGTCTGATTTTGAACGGTATATAGGCGACGTTTAGACCTAAAATGATTTAGCGCAGTTAGCCGAGTTGTGTAATCGGTTGACCCGAAAGCGGGAGGTCGCGAGTTCGATCCCGACTGGTACTAGCAGCCCCTAAACTGGGTCTTATAAGAAATTCTGGGCCGTGACGGCTGCCTAATTGTATGTTTGGCTGTGGAAATTCTTTAAAGTCAAGTTGCCCAATAGGTAGAGACTTAAGGACGCCTCAATTCCAGTTTTAGTGCAAGGTTTTTAGGCACGCGCACACGCCTCAAACAAAGCAATATTGCCGCGGCCTAGCGCAAACTTTGTCGGAACAATTTTTTACTGCCATTACTTTACAAAAGCGCATGAACTGAGTTTTATACTAGGCGCGCAAAATACTTCTAATTCCTCAATCCCACTACATGCGTGAAACATCTCTTGTTGTTAGTGAGTGAGCGGTTTTTAAAAATTCCTTCGCTCGGGGGACGCGCATAGTTCGGAAACGCGTAAGAGCCCTGGAGACGTGTCATGTCGTGAGCACCTGGTCATAAAATTTTAACGACCCATCATTTCTGTTATTTTGGACACCGCGCTTGGCCCCCTTTATTAGTAATAAACAGACAGCTGCTGGCAAAATTAATCTAATCCTGCGGTTTATATTCAATCTAGCCCGGACAGTTTAAATCGGATTTTTAAATTTGCTCTATATTACTGCAAATTTTCTGACTGAAACATCTTTTTCGATCGACCCGAGTGAAATGTGTGTTTGATTTAGATAGCTGGTCCAGAATTTTACAATTTTGGTAAAGTTCTCCCGCTCTAAATAGCAGCACACTCAAATGTACACCATTCTTGTAACAGAGATTCTTGACAGGATCGGGTTTTTGTAATGGTTTTGAAATTCGATTTGTAAAACAGCGCTTTTTAGGTGTATTTGAAGCAAAATTAGAGCTTTTTTACGATTATTTTTATTTTTATGCCTCCTGATTTTGGGCTTAGAGTCTTGAAATGAAAAGAAGTCACTAAACACGCGGATTTAATTGTCAAAATTTTAGTTTTCATACCCCTCTAGAGCCAAGCGAACAGAAAATAGACAAGAAAGCAGTTTACCTGATATACTGGCCGATAGTTTCTTGATCATTTTCGATTTGGCATGTCTAGCCGCCATGTCGTAATAATTAGCAGTAGGTTGCGCAGGTAATTAACGACCACAAATTAATCCACTAATTAATTGCCGGTGGCGTCTAATTGGCCGACTGCCCATAAGTCCAATTTACCGCCTCACCGAGCGCTCGCAAAGGCAAAAGCAAGCAAACAGTTTTGTGCCATGGTGTGGCGAGAAGAAAGGGGAAGGGAGAATCAAAGGCCCCACTCAAGTGGCTCTTTTTGCGCGTCAACGCAGACGCAGATGTAAAGTCGGAGTGCTGCTGCCGCCACGGCCGTCGGTTGAGTAAGAGAGTAGGTTTTGGCCGCCGGTGACAATCGGTGGCCCGTTTGTCGCTTGTGCAAACACAAATCGGTGGCTTCCTTTAGCTGGATACTCGCCGCTAAATCATGTTTAATTAGGTTGTTTGGTTTGGTTTGGTTTGGTACTACTACTCTGGAGAAATGATTTAGGGGTGGGTAGTAGTAAGGTTGGATGGTTTAAATATGTTGCCGATTTGTGGTGGTAAATAGTTGTTTGGAACGTTCTGTTGGCATTTTGTGGACGGTTTTTGCTAAAGTTTAGAGGATGTTTGCAACGGTTGATTTAGTTTAGAGGTTTGGCGAAGTTTGCGAAAGAATTTCAGGATTTGAAGTTTCGGTGTAAATGTTTTGTATAATTTGAGAGTCTTCTTTTTGTTCCATGAAAAGATCTTTCTTTCCTAGCTGGTTTTGTCTTTTTGTCCGAAGGGGGAGGGCGGGATTGGGGGGCTGGCCCCGGCCGGGTGGAGGTCTGAACCAAATTCTATTCTAAAGGAGGTTGGGCACTAAAAACGCTAAAAAATCACAATTTTTCGGCTAAAAATCGTCAAAAATCGCCAATTTGGGTTCAAATACACCTGGAACTGCAGTTTTACAGGCAATTTTGGTGTCTGAAATTGTAAAAAATCGCAAAAATTTGCTCAAAAAATTACTTGCCAGAAAATCGGAGGGGGGTTGGAAAAATGGTCTCGGGGTTCCCATCAGGGGAGTCTGGCCTAAGTCGGATGGGGGAAGACCCCCTGTTACATGTATGATTCTGACAGATTTTCTAGCTCGAGAGTCCAATTTTTAGCGATTATTTTGCACTCTGTTTTTAGTGCTCCTAGAATATCGGCCTAGCTCGACTTTCTGGTTAGTGGTGTTTTGTTGTTCCTTTCCTATCATTACGCATTTCTAAAACAAACTTGTAGTAAAGGAAATAAAATTGAAGTGACCCCGCTCCAAAAGAACACCACCGATAATTACTTTAATCTAGTCTAAGATCGACCGCAGGTCAGTGGAAGGTAAAGGTGCAGTAGCCTAAGGCAACGAGTGGATTTGGTACTATTCGGGGGTAGGGACGGCCGGGCAGATAGATCGGTGGTTAGTGGCATTAAAAGGTGGCAGACTTGGCCGGCTGTCCGATTAACTATGGGCACACGTGTTTCTAGTTTTTACTCGCGACTTTATTTGTTGTTCAGCGGCTCGACTTAGCCTCTCTGACAAAGCGCAGTGCACAATGCAAAGTATACAATCGCTATTTCAAGGTCTTCAAACTGTAGAACCTGACAATCGAACTGAGTCAACGCTCTGATTAGCCGGTTTGTTGAGGCAGCGCCAGCCTTCACAAAGAATCGCCGTTTTTATATACAGTACGTACAGTATGCCTACTCAGGCACTTAACGCCGTTTATGGTACCGAACCCTAAATACCACTCGGGTGGGTACTATAAATGGCACTTAAGGTTTTGCGAAAATGAAATTGAATCTATTTATATGGCACTCTACAAAATCTGCTGTATCAGAAACTAACTATAATATGTGAAGTTCTTTCCTCAAATTACGATCTACATAATTGTCAAAACAGGTTCTTTACTTGCATCAGAACCTCTATGATTGCATTATCTACTGTTTTCCTTCACATAAACAAGATTTACTACCAAAATATTCTAATATTGGTACGTTTTCTATTGATAACTGCTCACTTCAAATAAAATTATGTCTCCATTTATGAATGTGTCTGTGAATGCGTTTTTAGCACGTTTAATTATATAAGGAGGCTAAAGTAGCTTGGCTACTTAAAGCTGCCAAATAATGCTTAAGAGCTAAAACAAGCTTCGTCTCGGGGGGTCCCCATCCGGGGGGTCTGGTTGGGGTCGGGATGGATGGGCATCGGGAAGCCGGGTGGGGCCAGACCCCCAAACCCCCTGTTACATGTATATGGCTGTGTGTATGAGTGGACCAGTCCCATTTCGTTCATGAGCTTTGATTTATAAACTTTATACAACGCACATGTACACCAGATACACTCCAGCAATAACCCAGACGGGCCACATGCGAGGCAATTTAGCCTTCAGGTCATTATACATTATACGCAAGGCGGAAATTTGGTTCGTCGGTCCGTCGACCATTTTGTGCTGTAACGATTTGTTTAGCAAAAAGGCATACGTATAGCCTGTACAGGCTAAGCTTTGGTTTCGCTGTCGAATTACGAGGGAAGCGGCATGCGATACACCTACATGCACGACGCACTGATGCTCCGATCCGATTTTGATACAGCGACATTGCTCCCCCATCAATGCGGAACTAACGATTTGTATGTTTAGCACTATGATCAGGTTTTAGGCCCCCAACATAGGTTGGCCAACTTAGGATGACGTTAGCATGTAACTTTTTCGGTCAGTCTTATGTTTAGTCTTAGTCTTAAGTTTAGTCTTATGTTATCGAGTACGTTTTCGCCATTGGGGGCACTGTCCTACAATCAATGTTTTCTCAGAAAAACTGTTTGAGCCGACTTTTTTAATCGAAAAACAGCAGCATCACTAAGCCACGTGATTCGTTTCGCACCGCTCGTAGCAGTTGCCGGGTTAAATGGACAAATATGACGATAGGCGAACTACAGAGAAGGGCAATCAACGAAAAACATTGAAATGCTATTTATTTCAGCACCATTAGACTGCTCTGCAATATTTAGCCAACACTTTTTATATTCTGTAACGAAAAACAGCTGCATAACTACGCCACTTCCAGCTTTGCAACTTGACTACCGTAGTACATGATAGTTTTCGTGTTGAAACCACCAAGACTGTGTCAAGTACGAATCTAAGAGAATCGAAAATTTTTGCACAAAACACAAACTGAGCGGATTCTAAGTGGCCTATACATACGTATATACCTGAGGGAATATAAAATATAGTTTAGAAAAATTGCTTTGTTACATTCTCTGCCTGTTCCATAGGGACTCAAGGGACTGCAGTAGTCGCTGCGCTCGGCTAGGTACGTGACATATGCAAATGAATTGCTTTTCCGACCGCAAAACTCAATTAACAATCGGCTAGTCTGGTTGTCGGTGGGCGAATTTTGCCTCTGAATGACTAAAAACCAACTTGGTGCGTCATTAGGTCAGCCTGCGATTAGAAGAGTTCCTACGTAAGTCAGTGTTGCCAGGTCTGCTGTCCAAAAAACCCTAAATCAGAGACAAAATTTCCCCAGAAAACCTGCAGAATTTGTACAATTCCGCCCAGACATAAAATGTACTTTCAGAGCTACCGGAAGCTGAATTTCATTCAGATTGCAGCATTAGATAATATAGTGAGAATCAGAAATAATGAAATTTAGCACACGTACAACAAAATTGTAACTTGTATTTCTGCAACAAATCACCGAATTTCGACGACCAGGTACACCTGGTAACATACATGTAGCAGGTCACCCGCCGATGGGGGGAGGGGGTTGGGGGGAGCGGGTCTGGCGCCGGCCGGGTGGGTCTGAGCCAAAATTTTGGGGGAGGGGGGTGGGCACTAAAAAACCCTCAAAAATCGAAAAAATCGCAATTTTTTGGCTAAAAATTGCCAAAAATCGCTAATTTGGGCTGAAATACAGCTAAAAAGTGCTGTTTTGCAGGCGATTTTGGCAATTTTTGTGTGTGAAATTGTAAAAAATTGCAAAAATTTGCTCGAAAATTTACTTGCCAGAAAAATCGGAGGGGGGGGGGGCGGTGAAATCGTCTCGGGGGGGGGGGGGTCCCCGTCCGGGGGGGTCTGACCTAAGTCGGGTGGGAGGCAGACCCCCCCAGACCCCCCGGTTACATGTATGCCTGGTAAACTGCAGAATTACGAATAAAATTTTCTAAAATTTTGTTTCAAATTTTCACACGGTTTGATTTTACTTCTTCACGTTGACCAGCATAAGGAGCCAAAGCGCGATATAGCGATATAGTGAAATTCGCACCTCAAAAAATCAATGACGACGAATTTGAATTCAAAGTCGCAGGCGTGCGAATTAAATTAAAATGGCGGCAAAGTCGCGTTTTGAGAATTTCTGGCGACTTTGAAATTGGACGACTTTAAAAAAGGCTGCGATTTCAGGGCCGAAAGTTCTTGGATTCTTTCTTGTTCTGTTCTCCGCAGCGCCCCAAATTCGCGCTAAAGAAACCGCCAGTTCTGCTGCTTACCTAAAGACTTATCTCCCTCTTCGGCATTGCGCCAGATTCTTTTGTTTTTCACTTGACGACTTTAGGAAAAACGCGACTTTGAGGTTTTGAAATTTCAAAATCGCACCATAGCGAATCTGGCGTGATTCGCACGGCCAAACATCTTTGCGACTTTCACTTGATTCGTCTATGAGTCATGGCGAATTTCAGCCGACTTTGATGTATGGGCGAATTTAGTGGTCATGGCGAAGGAGATACATAACATATAAAAACCTCGATTTTTGATGGCATTATTTTTCAGACATATACGTTGCACATTGATTCATCCCTTTTAATAAATAAACATTATTGCAAAATTTGTCTGAAGAAAATTCTAAAACCCCCATCGCCTACATTTTCGCAAATTCCTCCTATCCCCAAAAAGGTTCCAAATTCTCCCAGAAATTTTCACCCCAAATCCTGGCAACCTACCCCCAGATGGGGCAACCTGACGTAAGTGGCTTGCTGCGTCCATTAGAACCCCTTTAATTATACGAAGCTAGAGCTGGTGAGGGTAGATGAATCATCAGACCGAGTTCATTAATTCGTTAGTGTGATAGTGTACGTACGCGCACAGCTTGCAACAAGCTCTTTATTGACAGCTTCTAATCTAGTCTGTCACAGTCAATGTACCAGACTTGCAATTCAAGCTCTCAGTTAGTCAGTCAGTAAGTTACCTACGTACGTACGTGTAGTAAACGCTATAATTTTGTAAAACGCGCTAAAATGCCATGAGTATTGGGGGTCCAAAAGTCAGGTAATCGCATGAGGGGGAAAGCGGTTCGCCTAATGATTGCTATTTATTACGGTGGGTTAGGGGCCTGGCGATTTTATTACATAATTTTTTAAAGTGGCCATGTTTTTGCGTACTGTACATGTACTGTAGTCTCGATTTGAAGTCATTGACTTTCATTTTCTCAATTTCACTTGGATGAACGTGTAGATTTAGACTAGAGGGCTACCGTTTACGTCAGCATCGGCTCGGCATTTTCAGCTGTCTTGAGCTTACGATAAGCTCACTAAACGGTAAAGAATTTACCAAGAAAGAAGCATTTTTGATGCGTAAGTCCTATCGTTTTTCCAGTTTTCCCGCTTTTTGCCCAAACAAATTTTCAGAGAAAGTTGACCACATAGAGTAAGATTCCTATGTTTGAACAGGTGCCTAAGTTTGAACACTGGAAGGTCCCGGCCACCGTACTCAATTTCTGTAAACGCAATAACCTTGATTCAAGGTTGGCAGGTGGTGTGGGGTGTTGGCTATTTGCTGCTCTGCTTTTGAGAAACAAAGATCAGTTGTAACGGAATAGGAGCAGCTGAAACGGTGACTAGTCCAACACATAATTTTTTAATTGTCTTGCGCTAAGCTCCCTATAAGTGTTACAGCATAGGCACCCGGCGGACAATAGGTTTTCATATATGCTCTTTTAATCTGTGACATCAGATTTTTTCTGCAACGCACCGCTTCGTCTGTATGAAATTGTACCTAAGGTGCCTAAGTTTGAACACCCCATATTTCTTGGCTCAAACGTGACATGTTGCGCTAAACTGGTTTGTAAATTTGTTTTAGTGTCTTTCTAGTTCAAATAGTGTAAAGATGTGTAAAGTTCAGATAGTGTAAAGATGCGAAATTTTAACGTCAGCTGAAGCACGCAGTCGGCTGAAATCAGATGAAGAATCGGCTGCCGCCAAGAAACAGAAGCAACATGGTAGAAAGCGTAAATCTGGAGCTAGAGCTGCCACGGTCAGCACATCTGACGAATCAGATGCTGAGGAGGGTGATAGCAACTCCTGTTACTCTTGTAACTGTGAGTGGGATGACACTTCTCTTGCCCAGACCTGGTACTATTGTGGCAACAAAGTTCAACAAGGTCGCAAAATCGTCCAGTGCAGAAATTTCACCTGCTCTGATTGCGCTAACAGGCTTTATAAGGAGCAGATCGATGAGGACGACCCGTTTTTCTGCGAAGAACACATGAAAGATTAGTCGGGCGCTTTGTGATTACGTTCTTTCGTTTTGATGCCGCTGTCTGCTTATAAAGTGGTTGTTTTTCGAAAACAACGTTGCAGCGTGTTTGTTAAGCTATTTTTTAAACGTAGAAAGTGTTCAAACTTTGAAAGCCCGTTTAAACATTGAGCAAGGCATCAAACCGTTTAGTGTTCAAACTTAGGCACCGGGTCCCTAAGTTTGAACACTTGCCGAGTTTTAAAAAACATTCGTTCCTCCTCTCCCGATCATGCGATCTTTACCAAACCTTCAGTGCCTCTTCCAGTGATCATGTAGTTTTGTTTCCATAAGCAAAAAGCCAATCGCCCAATTCCTTGGTTTTTAACAACCGCTTATTTCGTTAACCCGTTCAAACTTAGGAATCTTATTCTAATTGACTTTTGCAGATTCGTTCGTGCTTTTACTAGCCTTTGATTTTATAAACTTTGTCTCATACTATTTTTAAAAAGATACCAAATGTTCAGCATGGGAATTCTATTAAACATTGAATTCCGTATGTTTCCGTGGGTGAGGTGGTTTCCGTCAGGTGTGTGTGTTCACGCAGAGGGGGTCCAAAATTTCAGCAAGCTCCAAAACGCCTGGAAATGCGCTTTTAACTGTTTTTTCTCAGTAAGGAGGCTAAAGATCGCTATTTTAAGCTGCCAAATAGCGTTTTAGAGCTAAAACAGGCAAAAAACGATAAAAAGGGCTTTCAAAAAACCGATTTCCTTCCAAACATGAGCAGTGGAAGCACCAATTTCAGTTTGCAAAGACTATTCAGCTGGCTGTCCCGGGAAACTCTAGCCCGTTGCCCTATGTCGGATGATGGCTCCTTACATGTAGAATGTATGTATGCTATCTACTTTCTTGCATTTTCTATTAGAAACTTTTTCTTGCATCGGCCGAAGCCCGCATCAGCGTGAAACAGAAGCCCAGAGGTCGATTTTCTTATTAATCCCCCGGCCTCATGATCTCATCAGGCTCCTCAAGCCTTAGCTTATGCAGCTGTTTGGTCAGTGTTTTGTCTTCGCTCTCCTCTGTGAGGCTATATAAGGCTACTACAATCAGCTGCCATTGTTTAGACGCTGCAAAAGGTAATGATGTCTTATCCAATGCAGAGCAGCTTATGTAAGTTTACAATTAGAAGAGTGCTGTTTTCATAGTAGAAAAGTGTTGCTGATTTCTAGAGTGCGAACAATTTAAGGAAACAACCCTATCCGAATACCTGACTCCACAATAAGAAACAACTGTACTTGTTTAACTGGACCAAAAATCGTATTTCTGTGAGTGAACAAGTACATTCAGTATGGTTAGAAATGGCAAAAAATTAGATTTTTGCATTTTAGACAAGAAATAATAGAAATAATTAGAGCCACATAAATCTGCTAACCTTTGGTTAATTTGGGCTTTCAAAATGCGCTTTCTAAAGCTAATACTTCAAACATTTTTAATGACCAAATCAGTATTGAGTGCAGAAACAAACAGCTATTCTAAAAAGGGATTTCTTTAAATCTGTTTTATGTTTAGGTCTGTTGCGTCATTGGAAATGCTTCTTTTTTTACGTACTGTACTGTACGTAGTTCTCGCACAAGTGATTTTGCAGGATTTTTCGGCGATTTTAGCTCTCCCGCAACGAGATATTTGATATTCCAGGCCAGGCCGTGAAAAGAGGCATCATGCGCAGTGCTCTATTTAGACACATTTAGTAAAGAATTCTTTCTTTTCTCTTATTTTTGGCAGTTTTCCTCTTTCTACCTTCCTCCAAAAAAGGTGTACCTATACCTACCTACACTACACTTACCTTACTTGGATACCTTACTGTTTTCAATTACTGTTGTTTGGGTATGGGATTTTCAGGAATCGGTTCGGTATGATGGGTAGGGTAGGTATTTTTCAGCAACAGGAATCGGTTCGGTACGGGTAGGTATTCGCAAAAAACACCGGTGTACCGGTATCTATTCGGTATTTGGTGAAAAAGTTTTTACAAAATCAAAACACTGAATTTCCCATTTACAAGGCTTGATTTTTAGTCATTTCCAAGGTTAAAGGTTAGAAAATTCATCAAAAGAACTGGGAATTTTTAGTTAACTTTAGTCAGTGGCGTACCCAGGGGGTGTGGTAGGCTTTGCGGTGGAGGTAGGGAGGAAAAATTAGACAAAACTGTCTATTTTATGCTCAGAATACCTTTTAAATGCGTTTTCGAAGGCTAAATTTTCAAAAATTTCTCGCCCTGGTCGGGTAGAAGCCCAACCAGGCGATTTTTATAACTACTAAAACTTGTAATTTTTGTCAATTTTAAGCTGAGAACGCTTTTTAAACACGTTTTTGAAGGCTAATTTTGCGAATTTTTCTCGCCCTTGTTGTGCAGCGGCCCAACCAGGCAACCTCAAATTTTACACCCCCTCCTGGGTACGGCCCGGCTTGCTCCGGGAAAGCTAAAATCGCCGAAAAATCTTGCAAAATCACTTGTGCGAGAACTACGTACAGTACACTACGTACAAAATAAACATTTCTAACGAAGCAATACACCTTAACATAAAACAGATTTAAAGAAAAGCTTGTTTGGGCTAAAGTACTACCTAGATTTTAAAAAATAACCCAATCGATCTCAGGCAGGCTCCATCCGGAACAACCCATTCAAAATACTCAGCCGAGCGGCCTGTGCAGGCCTCTAATGCTGACCAGAATGCGTTCGAAAGGCGTTTTTGAAAGTTAGTTTTTCTAAACTTTCTCGCCCTCGTCGGTCAGAATCCCAACCAGGCCTCCATAAACTACTAAAACTGTTAATTTTAAACTAAGGAATGCCTTTCAAATGCGTTTTTGAAGGCTAATTTCTAAAAATTCCACTATGAGACAAAAGTGACGTCATCATTGGCCGATCCTCCCCTGCCCCTTGTAATCGGTTGTCATCATTTGACAAACCCAACTCCCCCGTAACCGATGACGTCATTTTTGCACAGCCCCTACATTAATTGAATATACTAAGTGCATACATAAATTACAACTATTAGATCATCCAATGATTAAGGCAAGATTGTCCACCACCATACATGTAACAGAGGGCGGTCTCCCCACATGAAAGAGCCAGGCCTTTCAATCGGGGACCCCGAGACGATTTTTTTGCCCCCCTCTGATCTTTCTGGCAAGTAATTTTTTGAGCACATTTTTTCGATTTTTTAGACACGAACTGTCTATACACGAACCTGGAAAACGCCCCCAATTCAAATACCCAATACCCAATACCGGTTCGCACTCTAAATTGCTAGCTGGACTTGTTGACAAAATCTAAATCTATGATTCAATAATTGACTTGCATTTAGGGCCAGCTCTTTGTGCAGAGCTAAGTGGTGTTCTATGTGCCGCTAATAGTCGGTTAGCGTGTTGCCAGCAATTTCTCCCCTCCATTGCACGTCTTAGACTGTGCAGCGGAGTTAATTGACTTTATATGGTGCTGCAGCCGTCTGGGGGCCAGTTTGTATTGGCCCGTCAACTTCGCCCCATAGTTTATTGAGCTCTCATACATCTATCCATTTTCCAACCCTCTCCCTCTCTCTGTCTTTCTCTGCTTCCTGCTTCGCTAGCTACTGCTAACTTTAATTTTCCGCCATCCTTGCTATAAGCGGGTATGTTATGTTGCCTTCTTTCTTCTACAATTGGTACGTCAGTAAACTATTATTACAAGTAATCAAACTCTACTAAAAGCTATTCGTCTAATTTAATTAATTACTCAAAAGCCAATTTTGTCAAACACAGTCCGACCTGGCTAAAGTTGTTATGGATGCTAACACCCCAGTCCAGAACTGTAAACCTAAACTAAGCTTAACCATAACTAAGCCGAAGTCGAGACATGGCTTCAATGAGCTCAGAATAGCTTACTTTCACCTACTATTTCAAAGGAAAATGCTCGAAAATGCCTTGATTTTTGTTAAAAATCGGACTTTTTGGTATATCAAGTCCATACATGTAACAGTTCATCCGCCGATGGGGGAGGGGTGTTGCGGGGGGGTCTGGCGCCGGCCGGGGGGGGTCTGAGCCAAAATTTTGGGAGGGGGTTAGGACACTAAAAAAAGCTCAAAAATCGAAAAAATCGCAATTTTTGGGCTAAAAATCGTCAAAAATCGCAAATTTGGGCTGAAATACAGCTAAAAAGTGTTGTTATGCAGGCGAATTTGGCAATTTTTGTGTCTGAAATTGTAAAAAATTGCAAAAATTTACTTGCCAGAAAAATCGGAGGGGGGGGTCGGCGAAATCGTCTCGGGGGGGGGGGGAGTCTGGCCTAAGTCGGGTGGGGGCAGACCCCCAGACCCCCCTGTTACATGTATGATCAAGTGTAAGCCCAAGCGTAACGTAAGCCTAAGCCTAAGCCAGTCAAAATGGGGCCCATGTCTGAATAAGCGAAGCCTGTCTGCCTAAGCCTAAGCCTAAGCGTAAACGTAAACGTAAGCCTAAGCCTAAGTCTGAGCCAGTCGAAATGGGGCCCGTGTCTGCCTAAGCGTAAGCGCAAGCGTAAGCCTAAGCCAGTCGAAATGGGGCCCATGTCTGCTTGACCTGCGGTATTGACCTATCTGGTGAACACCGGCCGGCCGGCCGGCGTAATTGCTCGGCGCGCGCTGCACGCTCTTTATTGTTCGGCGGCAACTTTAAACTGGCTGCTGGTAGGCGGCAATTACGCCGGCTGGCGGGCCGGTGTTCACCAGATAGGTCAATACCTTGACCTGCTCTAAACATTTGTCATTGTTGGTTTGAAAAGAGTGCGCCAAGTACGGTGAAGATTCTAAAAAACTTAAAGATCCCATAATAAGGCAGGCAGTCTAGTAATCTTCAAAATTATCCCTATCTAAAGTGCACGCAGGAAGCGGTTAATCGATCAAAGCGGCCGGAGCAGTGTCAACAGCCGGGGCTACCGTTTGGTCGTGCGGCCGGCGGCCTGCTCTGCCGGCTTCTAGTAATTAACTGCCGATTAGCAATTAACTTTTCAGCCGGTTCCACATCGCTCTCTAAATCTATTTCTGTTCGCAGCCGCTGGTACGTGCGAGATGGACCAGAATAATCGGACGCCGACCGCCGTCATGCCGTGCCTGCCGACCGGCGAGAAAAGTTGGGCTACCTTTGGAATAAACGGAGTGGCTACTGCTTGTCTGGTGGTTTTTGGCTTGTGCGGGAGTGTCTATTCGTTGAGGAAACTCCGCTCCGCCGAGAGCACTGCTGCCAGACTTATACAGTACTTGATGGCGTTGAGCATTTGGGACATTGCTTTACTGGCCAGTACTTTTGGCTTCTACGGTCTCGCTACCTTGTTGTCTGGTGGTTCGAAACCATGGAACGGTCCCTTTACCTACTGCTATGTGGTGAGTTTTTGCTTATCTATGCCCGATTTTTTCAACCCTCTTGGCTATTTCTACTTAGTTTTTGGAGCAATTTTTTGCAACCGGTTTTAATTTCGGCTATCAGAATTGCCGTTTTAGACGCTTTTCGGCCTAAATTTGGATTTTTGAGCGTTTTTACCACTTAAAACCCCCACAGAATTTGGCCAATGCTTTTCTTCTTCATCGGATGACCTGTTACAAACTTACAAGTGGTTTGTGGAAAAGATCGCAGCTGATTTTGAAATTGATAAAACACTTCCTTAGAGTGTCAGATTATGTTTAAAACTGCAATGGACCATTAGTTCTGAGCCATAGATAGAATTTTGAAGATTCTTAAGGTCACAATCGGTGTTGGACATGGGGAACAAAAAGCTCAGTCCCAAATGTCTACCACCCAATACCATACCATACCAGGTTGTTGTTGTAGTAACTTTTTGTCCTTTCGGACTAGGAGTAGCCAACTGCTTATAGAGCAGGAAGAGACACAAGGTCTCCCTAACAACAACCCTCCCCTTTTGCTGTGGCACCAGTTGCACTTATTAATATATTTGTTGTCCATTTTCAGATATTATTAATTTATCTGTTGTCCATTTTCAGATATTATTAATTTATCTGTTGTCCATTTTCAGACATTATTAATTTATCTGTTGTCCATTTTCAGATATTATTAATTTATCTGTTGTCCATTTTCAGATATTATTAATTTATTTGTTGTTCATTTTCAGATATTATTAATTTATTTGTTGTCCATTTTCAGATATTATTAATTTATCTGTTGTCCATTTTCAGATATTATTAATTTATCTGTTGTCCATTTTCAGATATTATTAATTTATCTGTTGTCCATTTTCAGATATTATTAATTTATTTGTTGTTCATTTTCAGATATTATTAATTTATTTGTTGTCCATTTTCAGATATTATTAATTTATCTGTTGTCCATTTTCAGATATTATTAATTTATTTGTTGTCCATTTTCAGATATTATTAATTTATCTGTTGTCCATTTTCAGATATTATTAATTTATTTGTTGTCCATTTTCAGATATTATTAATTTATTTGTTGTTCATTTTCAGATATTATTAATTTATCTGTTGTCCATTTTCAGATATTATTAATTTATCTGTTGTCCATTTTCAGATATTATTAATTTATTTGTTGTTCATTTTCAGATATTATTAATTTATTTGTTGTCCATTTTCAGATATTATTAATTTATTTGTTGTCCATTTTCAGATATTCTACCCACTGGTCAACCTAACAATGACCGGCAGTGTGTGGACGGTGATAACAATATGCGTGGAGCGTTATTTAGCCATCTCGCAGCCATTTCAACACCGGGAGCGCAAGGTCCGCTCGGCCCGGCTCATTTGCATATTAATTCTGGTCGGAACGGTGCTGGTCAACATTCCGGCCATGTTTGAACTGACCATACAGCCGTGTCGGCTGCCGGACGATGGGGGGCAACTGCCGCAAATAGCACAGAGTGCGCTGCGACAGAAGAAGTGGTTTCTTCTTTTCTACCGGGTCGTTTGTTATATGATCTTTCTGTCTCCGCTGCCCTTCTTTGTCGTGCTGATGGTAACTGCACGAACCATGTGTATACGGTATTCTTTGCTCAAGACCCAATCAGCAGAAAGCTTGGAAGCTCGGGCGTTTCAGGTAAGGAGCTTGCAATAATTACGTAATCGTATTTTTTTGCCCATTTTCGCACCCCCTCCATTGATAATCGCTGGTAATATTTTTCCGAGCCCGTAATAATTTGGCTATTTTACCGTAATCATTTGGCGAAGCCCCCTCCCCTCATGCTATTACGTACTTTTTGTCCATACATGTAGCTGGGTTTTCGGCTGGGGGGGAATTTTTCTGATCCAAAATAGGGTTTCAGGGCTATGCCCAAAGGGGGTTTCAGCGACCTTTTTTTGGTGTCCAAAAGTGGGTTTCAGCGACCTTTTTTTGGGCTCAAAACAGGGTTTTGAGGACTAAAAATCGGGTAAAAATCCTGTCTGAAGTGCAAAAATACCGTTAAAAGCCATATTTTTGCTTTAAAACATGCAAAAAACCCTATTTTTTATTTAAAAAGTGCAAAAAAAGCTAATTTTGCTTTAAAACGTGCAAAAAAACCCATTTTATTCGACATAATACAGTTAAAATGTATTTCAGGAACCTTCTTTAGAGATTTTGAAACACAAATTAGCGTTCCGGAACCGTATTTTGGGCCTCCAGAAACTGTTGAAATGTTGCGACAGATGATCATTTATTATGTGCACTAGTCTAAATTCCTCCCCTTTCCGTTGTGTGCTGTGTTGTGTGCGGCTGTTAGTAACTTTTTGTGTTGTGTCTTTTACCGAGTAAACCTACTAGTCAACGTGCTTCACTGACACACGCAGTCCTACGTTCCATACCTTCAATTGGTTATGGGCCCAGAAGATCAGTGAAGTCGTTCTCAAGTGTCAACAGATCCACGCAGTTGTTCATAGCAAGCAATCGTGCAAGCAACTACATTGGATAGTGACATGTGTGCAAAGATGTGTGAAGATCGCGCCAACATACCAGTTCTGAATGAATCTAATTGGGTACACTGGAAGAAAGTGATGCAGGGCGTGATGATGGCTAAAGGACTATGGAGAGTGGTCAATGGTTCAGACACAGCGCCGTCAGCTGGAGCAGATGCAGAGGTCAATGGATTCCAAGAGAAGCAGTATCATGCTATCGGGATCATGTTGCCTGCCATTTCTGCTACGCTCACTGATCTGATACCGTCTGATCCAGTTGATCCTCACGTCATTTGGGCAGCGCTTTTGGACCATTTTGAGTCAAGGAATCAGTACAACACCTTGTCAATGGAAACAAAGCTGGCTCAAATGTTCCTGTCTGCTAAAGATGACCCAAGCCCATGGTTCAAGAAGCGAATTGAGCTGTATGAGGCACTGAAGCAAGTAGGAGAAGCAGTGGCTGTCAAGAAACAAGTCAGCGCCACGCTTGCTCTACTACCCAGCTACTACAAATCGATAAAGGTGTCTCTCACTGTTCAGCTGAGCACACAGGACCTCTCGATGAACCAATTATGCGACTACATTGTCAGTTTCTGGAAAGACAAGCAACCTAGTTCAAGCCGCGAAAAACAAGGTGAAGCCGTGTTCACTGCCAGAGGCGGAAGGCCATACAGAGGCAAGGGAAGAGGAAACCAAGGTGCATAGACCAGAGGAGTCAACCATAATCGCAACAGTCATGTTAGAGGACACAGCAGTTACTCAAGTAGAGGTCACCACAATGTTCAAGCCAACAGAGGTATCAAGTGCTATAGATGCAATGGCTATGGACATATGCAATGTGAGTGCCCAACTGCTCAAAGGGAGGCTCACAGTCAGAAGGAGTGCAACAGTGCAACTGCTTCGTTCGCTCATACACACTTATCTGCTGAAGAGTTGGTGGTGTCTCATGGTGTCAAGTCTGATCGTGTTGTGGTTGATTCTGGCGCCTCAAGTCATATGACAAACAGAAGAGATGTGCTCACCGATTATGTTGATCTGTCTCCACACCAGCCTATATACTTGGGAGATGGTCGTGTTGTCAAGGCCATTGGTGTCGGAAAGATGCAAGTGGAGCTGCACTACCCAGATGGTTCGTTCCTACAGCATGCCTCTCTATGCAATTGTTTGTTGGTACCAGATTTGAACTGCTCTCTCTTCTCAGTACATTCAACAGCAGCATCAAAACAAAGACTGGTGACCTTCGATGACAACAGTGCTTGGGTTGAGTCATTCAATGGAAAAGTAGTTGCAACAGGAACGCTCCACAACAACAGTTATCTTCTGAATTGCAAGCTGCGCTCCAATGGTCAACGTCAACCAAAACCGGTTTGTCTCATCAACTCAGTTAACTCGCCCATAGAAGGAGATACTGCTGGCACCAAAGCAACTACTACAAGCAACATCGAAACTAAGGTGCAAGTTCCTTGCAAAGCAGCCCCGATTAGCGTTTGGCATCAACGGTTTGGTCATTTGGGTGAGAAGAACATGCAAAAGTTGATCAATGGTAACCTGGTTGATCAATGGTTGATGGACTGAATGTCTCCTCTAAGAAGTTTCCGTTCTGCGAACCTTGCGTTGAAGGGAAAGCACATCAGCTACCATATCCAAAGAAGTCTGAATCTCGAGCAAAGGAGCCACTTGAACTAGTTCATTCAGATGTGTGCGGTCCAATCACTCCTCAAAGCCGAGGTGGACGCCACTACATTCTGACCTTCATTGACAACTACACTCGTTTTGTATGGGTACGAATTATACGTCAGGAGTCAGATGTGTTCAAGAAATTCAAGTCTTTGATGGCTCAACTCGAAAGAAGCACTGGCAAAAAGCTCAAATGTTTACGTTCAGACAGAGGAGGAGAGTACATGTCCAAAGAGTTTCGAGACTACCTGAAGACTAGAGGAATTCGTCATGAGGTAGCAACAGTTGACTCAAAGCCTCAGAATGGTGTTGCAGAACGAATGAACAGAACTTTAGTTGAATAATCCCGAGCCATGTTACAAGCAGCAAACATAGAATCAGATTTTTGGGCAGAGGCCATCCTCAATGCTGCATATGTACGAAATCGAAGTCCAACTACATCGCTGGATAACAAGACCCCTTATGAGGCATGGTGGGGCAAGAAACCTTCTGTTCAACATCTTTGAGTTTTTGGTTGTGCTGCATATGCACACATTCCTAAGAAGCATCGCCGCAAGATGGATAAAAAGACAGACAAGTATCTATTCATGGGGTATTCAACCTGCTCAAAGGCGTATCGACTCTGGTCTATTGAGAAACAAGACGTAATTATTCGGCGTGATGTCACATTTGATGAATCAACTATTGGTCGAGAAGGAGAAGATTTACAGAAGGAGAAACTGAAGGACTCAAAGGAGCGACCAACAGTTGAAACTGTGACAGTGGAGATACAAGATACTCATGAAGAAGAGGCCAATATGCCAGAACAAGTCTGCTCAGATGATGGTGAAGATGAAAACTCAGATGAACAAGAAGAACCCCCAGACAGCGATGAAGGGACTGCAGACTCAGAAGGAGAACCCGAACCATTCAAAAGGAACCCAACTCGAAACAGGAAGCCACCAGATTGGTATGGAGATTGGGTGTTCAAGGCAGATGAAGAAGTTTATGAGCCAAGGAACTGGCAAGATGCCATGAAAACGGAAAATGCCCAAGAATGGAGAAAAGCTGCTGAATTGGAGTACAATTCACTTATGGAGCATAATACATGGGAACTCGTGGCACTACCAAAGAACAAAAAGTGCGTTGGAGGAAAATGGGTGTTTCATGCCAAACATGATGAATTCGGAAACATTTCAAAGTACAAGGCTCGTTTTGTGGCACAAGGATTCACTCAAGTATGTGGACAAGACTACAGTCAAATTTTCTCGCCAGTGGTTCGATGGGAATCTGTGAGAACACTTATGAGTATGGCTGTTCAATACAGGATGACAATTCATCAGATGGATGTTGAGACCGCTTTTCTGAATGGATATTTACAAGAAGAAATTTATATGAGACAGCCAGAAGGTTTTATCAAGCCGGGACAAGAGAATCTGGTCTGTTGTTTGAAACGATCTCTCTATGGACTGAAACAATCGCCTAGATGCTGGAATCAGATCCTACATGAAAAGCTAAAGGAAATGGAGTTTACACAGTCTCAGTCTGATCCCTGTATTTATATTGGTAAAGTGAACAATGAAGTTGTGTTTCTGGCCGTTTATGTGGACGATATCATTGTGGCTGCCAAGAATGAACAAATTGTGAACAAGGCCAAGAAGGTATTTGCTACTAAGTTCAAGGTCAAAGACATGGGGCCTGTCCATTATTTTTTGGGAGTTCAAGTGAAACAAATGTCGGATGGTTCAGTCTGGTTAGGACAAGAGAAGTATGTTGACAATGTTCTAAAGAAGTTTAAGATGCACGAAGCCAATCCTATGTCAACTCCTATGGAAGCAAACGCTAAGCCGCTCAAGGCCTCTGACAACTGCACTCTATTTGATTCAAAGATATACGTACCAGTCTGCCATTGGAAGTTTGCTGTATTTGGCCATTGCTACTCGACCAGATGTTAGTCAAGCCGTTTCTAAACTGGCTCAGTATTGCTCCAAGCCTACAGTACAGCACTGGCAGATGCTGAAGCGAATTCTGCGTTATCTGAGAGGTACAAAGAATCTAGGACTCTATTACACTCTCTCAGCTAGCGATCCAGCATTGACTGCTTACTCAGATTCTGACTATGCTGGAGACTTAGATGACAGGAAATCGACGTCTGGATATGTATTTCTGAAGAATGGTGCACTGATTAGTTGGAGAAGTAAGAAGCAAACAGTAATTGCGCAATCGACAGCGGAAGCCGAATATGTAGCGCTTTTCTACACAACGCAAGAATGCACTTGGCTGCGTCGGTTGTTAGAAGAACTCAGAGACAAGCTGGACAAACCAACTACAGTGTTCGAGGACAACAAAGCTACTATTCAAATCGCCTCTGATCCTGTTGGTCACCCAAAAACCAAACACATAGCTACCAAGTTTCATTTTACTCGTGATCAGATTCTGAATGGGGTGATCAGCATTGTATACTGTCCTACTAAAGAGATGCTGGCTGACTTCATGACAAAGCCTTTGCCTCGTGATCAGTTTGAAAAGCTTCGCTCAGCCGCAGGACTAACCCAGGATCCATCTGTCAAGAAGGAGTGTTGAAATGTTGCGACAGATGATCATTTATTATGTGCACTAGTCTAAATTCCTCCCCTTTCCGTTGTGTGCTGTGTTGTGTGCGGCTGTTAGTAACTTTTTGTGTTGTGTCTTTTACCGAGTAAACCTACTAGTCAACGTACTTCACTGACACACGCAGTCCTACGTTCCATACCTTCAATTGAAACCCTATTTAGGGCTTCAGAAACCCAAATTAGGGTTCTGGAACCCTATTTAGGGTTTCAGTAACCCAAATTAGGGTTTCAGTAACCCAAAATAGGGTTCCGGAACCCTATTTAGGGTTTCAGTAACCCAAATTAGGGTTCCGGAACCCTATTTAGGGTTTCAGAAACCCAAATTAGGGTTCCGGAACCCTATTTAGGGCTTCAGAAACTAGGGTTCCGGAACCCTATTTAGGGTTTCAGAAACCCAAATTAGGGTTCCGGAACCCTATTTAGGGTTTCAGAAACCCAAATTAGGGTTCCGGAACCCTATTTAGGGCTTCAGAAACCCAAATTAGGGTAAAATTCGCTTGAAAACCCTTTGGGAACAGAATTTGGCGTTTCCACTACTGATATTGAAAAGAAATCGGTGTTTTTGGAAGCCCTTTTTGTCATTTTTTTGCTTGTTTTTAGCTCTAAAACGCTATTTGGCAGCTTAAAATAATGATTTTTAGCGTCCTTATTGTACTGTTGTTTAATACCGGATTTTTCAAATGCGTATGCGTATGCGTATGCGTATACGCATTCAAATTACAAATGCGTATGAGTTTGCGTATACGCATTGCAAAAACCAATGCGTATTTTGCGTAATGCGTATGCGTAATGCGTAATCTCAGAAACAATCAGAAATTTCTCTGAACAGCTTGTTTGTCTCCACAGTGTGTTGTTTAGGTATCCAATAATCAAATTCCTGCCTTGAAATGAATTGCAACGCAATTTTTTGAGCAAATTTTGGAGATTTTTTACAATTTCAGAAACAAAAATTGCCAAAATTGCCTGAAAAACAGCACTTTTAGCTGCATTTGAGCCCAAATTTCAAAGGAAATCCGAAGGTGCTGGGTTCGGTTCCCAGCTACGCCCTTGCACATGTCTAACTTTTCACCTTCTTTCTATTTAGCGATTTTTAACGATTTTTAGCCGAAATATTGCGATTTTTAAGCTTTTTTAGTGCTCAGCCCCTCCCTAGAAACCCCTCCGACCAGCGCCAGACCCCCCAGCCCCCCTCCCTATTCGGCGGATGACCTGTTACATGTACCTATGCTATGTACTGTACGTATGTCTTCTTTCAACAGGCAAGAGATTTTATGCGCTTTCCAACAAAAAATCAGTCGAATGCTCATTTCCTGAAGAGGTCTAATAGCAATCAAATTTACAATAAACATACGCAAAGCACAAACAGATAGCCTGCCCATGCAACACAACTGAATTCTCCCAAAACCGTGTAAACTCTAAATTCACGGTTTTGTCGCACATTTCCTTTCCTGTTAAAACTTAGCCTCTTTCTAAATATTAGCAAGCCCAGCTTAGTTAAAGCTTTAAATGCCTCAGAATATTTCTGGTGCCCTCACATCACACTAAAAAGTATGAAGAATGACCAATTTGTAACAATCTGAACTAAATATTTGCAAGACATTCGAAAATGTACGTAGCTATTTTTCAGACCCAATACGCATTACGCAAAAATATGCAAACATTTGGCAGAATGCGTAATAATATTGCGTAATGAAATTCAAATGCGTATGCGTATGCGTATGCGTATACGCATTCTGAAATGCAATGCGTACTTTGCGTAATGATATGCGTAATGCGTATACGCATGCAACAGTACCTTATTGAAAAAACCTGCTGAAAAGGCACTTCCAGACGTTTTGGGGCTTTTTGAAATTTGGGACCCCTCGTCTGCGCGAACCCCCCCACTCGACCCCCACCTGAGGAAAAACCCCCTACCACCCTCCCCCAGGTGGGCCCGGAGCTGTTACATGTATGCCACTCTGTAAACTTGTTTTTCTGTTTTCCTGCGCGGAGGCGCAAAACTAAGTGCGTTATGTAGTACGTAATCAGTAGGAAATTAATTAGGCTTCCGCTGTAATTACCACCCTGACATGACATGCTATGCAGCTGCTAATGACGTAACTCATACAGGCCGATTAGCTTGGCAACCCAGATTAAAATGACTATTTTACAGTAGTCTTTTAGGCATGGACTACATAGGGGCCATCCATAACTTTCGAAACTCAGTTAGGGGGTGGGGTGTGTGAGAAAACCCTGAGTTCCTTAGGGGGGGTAGCGGCCGGCTGAGGGGGGGGGGGCAGGTCAGAGCCGGTCAGCCCCCCCTTTGCCCATGTCTGGGCAGGACACTTTATTGAAAGGCTCTAATGAGAGCGTGTTCTGAGCTATCCGAAAGGACAGTGGAATCTAAAACAAACAAACAAACAAACTTATTACAAGGGGCCGTCGATAAACGACGTCGTTCCAGAGGGGGAAGGGGGGGTCGGTTGAAATGCGACAATAGACGACGCACCAGGAGGGGAGGGGGTAGCAAAAAACGACGTCGCTTTTTTCGGAATTTTAGGGCACTTCGATTGTATTGTTTTCAATTTGAGTACATTCTGGCAAGGGTTTTCACATACAGAAAAGCTTCCCAGAGTGGTTGTAGTAGAGATTTATTCTATTGATTGCGCAGTATGGTAACAGGATAACATGACAGTACTGTATGTACTGCACTTTTATCGGCGGGGGTAAACCGAATAGGACGTCGCCTTAGGGGGAGGGCATACATGTAACAGGGGGTCTGCCCCCACCCGACTTAGGCCAGACCCCCCGGATGGGGACCCCCCGAGACGATTTCGCCGACCCCCTCCGATTTTTCTGGCAAGTAAATTTTTGAGCATATTTTTGCAATTTCAGACACAAAAATTGCCAAAATTGCCTGCAAAACAGCACTCTTTAGCTGTATTTCAGCCCAAATTAGCGATTTTTGTGATTTTTAGCCAAAAAAATTGCGATTTTTTCGATTTTTGAGCGTTTTGTATTGCCCAACCCCCCTCCCAAAATTTTTGGCTCAGAGCCCCAACCCCCTTCCCCCTTCGGCGGATGACCTGTTACATGCATGGGGGACGGGGTCCCCAAGAAACGACCCAAGGCGATTTTGGGGGGTCCGAAAAATCGGGATTTTGGAACGACGTCGTTTATGGATGGCCCCAAGACCATGGTCTTCTAACTATGGTGGTCTTATAAGCAGAAATCTCCGGTAGTACATGTATGCGTGCATTGAGCCCCGCTTTTGCCGTAGATGTAGCAGTCCACGTAAGGCAGTCTATGGGTTGCTGAGTTTAGTGTTTCTGTACGCCACGGGACCGGACAGCCACACTGTTGACCATCATGATATTCAAATTTTTGGTCTGCTATACTGGTCCCACTATGGTCAACATTCTTGAACTGACCGAAACCGATGTATCGCAAAGTGCAGTCTTCACCTATATGATCGATGTTACCAATTTGTTGGTGGTTTTGCACAGGTCTGTTGAAATGGAAAATTTGCCCAAAAATTTGTTGATTTGTGTCGTTGCAGTGCAACCAATTGGCTGATTTTCTCTCGCTGGAGCAAGAAGGATCAACAAACGGCCATGACGCTTCTGTATAAAAGACAGTTCCTGAACAAACGTCAGATTAAGGTCTTGTGTCAGCTGTGTGAGCACGTCGATATGGAACACATGGCTGACAAAATGTTGAGAGCCTGCTTTGATATTAATCCCGGACTGCTCAAACATTTCATGGCAACTGGAAAAATTGCCAACGCTCAAGGTTGCTTGAATTACTTACCGAACGCAAGAACGAATTTATACAGAACAGAGATTACACAACTATACATATGTATATGCGGAACCAACATATAACTGAAACAAGAACACAATACAACGAAAAACCTAAAAAATCATAACACCCCAACAACCATAAAAACCAAAGTCCTAACTAATTACACCAAGAAACACAACAACCCAACCCACTCCAATCCAAGCGAAAATCCAAAACCGCCAAATCAAAGCAAACTGAATCAAACCACCCAACTGTTGAGTGCTTGTTTACGGTTGTCACTGAATCTTGTACAGGTCACAGTTTAAAACTTTTTCAGTCAATTAAGCATTTTCGTCTTGATGTGAGCAAAAGCTTCTTCGCACATAGAGTGAGTTGTACATATTTGGAGTAACTCGCCTTTTGAAATTATAGAGTCACAGTGTTTGGCTCGCATTCACGGTAAGTTAGAATATTTTAACAATAACATCACAAATCTACACTCAAACAAACCAAACATGAAATCTAAAGCACTGATCTTAAACGAAAACACATTCCAAACTACAAAGCCAACAAGAAAAACACAATCAAAGCAAACGTAACCAACCCAGACGCAGCACAACAAAACCAAAATGCTTACAAGAGAACAAGTAAAAGATAATACAAAACCATAAACACAGAAACAGAATAATTTAGTCAATTTCAGAGAACTCTCTGCCACCCAGCACTCCCCTATTCATCGACTCGGACATAGACGAGCTGTTCATAAATTCAGCTAAATTACAAACTCAAGTTCGTGTCCTCAGCCAATTCATAACAGAGGTAGTGACTATGTTGGCCATGGGACGTCCCCGACGCCAGGTGACCATGCGACTGCGGGACGCAGGTCATGTCCACTTTCAACACGGGGTCAACTTGCGCAATAGTGAGTGGCAGGCTGTGCGAGAGACAATTCGGCTGGTGCTGATTGAGCGATTGGCTCATCCCACCTCACACCAGAAGTTCGTGGCGCAGAAATTTGCTTCGTTCGTGGTCGATGAAGTTAAGGTCGGCTTCATCTGTGGGGTGCAAGATTCGCCGGCGCTGCGAAGTCACTACTCGAGGTCGTTTCAGAACACGGCCCAAGTGTAGTTTTAAAGTGAACGAGGTCAACGGTTGTGATAAAAAACATATCGTTCTTTGTGTGTCAGTCAGGTCAATGCCACATTAAACCCATGACATAAATTTGTTCAAAACAGATCGCTAGTCATTTGGTGTTGGTTTAGTCTGCTGAAAGATGGATTCCGATTACAAACACTTGCTAAGTGCCGCTACTGTGGCTAGTGTACTGGGACTAGTAACTGTACTAAGCGTTTCTGTTACATTGCCGATACTCTACACTCAGTTGGAGAATGTCGAACTGATGATCTCCAAGGATATGTCCGAATTTGAGGTTGGTGGTTAAAATGTTTAATACACGTTAATAATACAGTATAGATCAAAAAAAGTGTCCCATCGCTTTTTCGGCCCTCACTCAAACGTTTCGTTCTCAGTCACTTCTTTACCGATTTGGCTCAAATTTTCAGCAAAAATTAACAACATGGTTGGCTAAATATTCTGCAAGTTTAGTGCCAAAATTCCGACTCATACTGGTTTTATGACCCGAAAACTAGGAATGAGGGTGGTCCACGCAAACATATTTTTTTTCGGTAATACAAGGAGTACAGTCCTGAAACTTGCAGGAATGATTGGTGTTGCTATTGGGCATAACATACTAAGCGGGCAGCCCTGTAGCTCAAAGGGCACTAAAATGGGGGAATTTCAAAAACATGATTGAAAATCCCATAGTCAAGAAATCTGCACCTTCTAAAATCAAAGCACTGAATCTGTTGTTAATCAACATAGACTGTAGCAGGAAGTTCGACAAATAAATGAACCTGATATTTAAGCTCCGTTCCACACCATAGTAACCATCCCTGCAGCGTTTTTTGAAAATTGAAAATCTTTAGAATCGTCATTTTGCCGGTTTTACGAAGAAAAGTCATATTTCGTCATGTTTTTGAAATTCCCCCATTTTAGTGCCCTTTGAGCTACAGGGCTGCCCGCTTAGTATGTTATGCCCAATAGCAACACCACTCATTCCTGCAAGTTTCAGGCCTGTACTCCTTGTATTACCGAAAAAAAAAATTAAATTTGCGTGGACCACCCTCATTCCTAGTTTTCGGGTCATAAAACCAGTATGAGTCGGAATTTTGGCACCACACTTGCAGAATATTTAGCCAACCATGTTGCTAATTTTTGCTGAAAATTTGAGCCAAATCGGTAAAGAAGTGACTGAGAACGAAACGTTTGAGTGAAGGCCGAAAAAGCGATGGGACATTTTTTTTATCTATACTGTATATTAGTAACACATATACCTTGTAAACAATTCTATTTTGAAATAATAAATATTAAAAAATCCGCTAAACCGAGCACTAATTGGGAATTTTTAAGTTATTATTATCTATAAAAGTGTAGGAACACGAAATTTTGACAATGAAATGGTACCTATCAGCCTAAAATCACAGTAAGCATAACAAAACTCTAATCAAAAGTAATACTGACTGACTGACTGACTGACTGACTGACTGACTGACTGACTGACTGACTGACTGACTGACTGACTGACTGACTGACTGACTGACTGACTGACTGACCGATGGACGGACAGACTGTTCTAGGAAACAACTGAGCAGATTTGGAAAACACTGCTTTCTGAACCCAGAGGACAGAAACAGAAGCGACAGGATTACGGTTCAACTTCAAATCCTGCTCCCTGTGGTATGTGAAGACTTTGGTTATAATCCTGATTTCTACAAATCCGTTTTCTTCAGCATGTCCCGCTCCAAAGAAAGAATGCCCTCCAGGTCCTGGGGGCCCTGTAGGACCAAAGGGTAAACCAGGTGATCCTGGGTATCCAGGAAAGGATGGCATCCCAGGTGTGGATGCAAAAGATATTTCATCAGCACATGACTCATCGGCTTGTCCTCCTTGCCCTGCAGGAAAGCCAGGAGAACCTGGTCCAAAGGGCCCAAAAGGTTTGTTTCTGCGCTCATTTGTGCTTGGCAGAAGCAAAAAAGTTGCAGGAGATGATGGTCGCCCAGGGCCTCATGGTGAACCAGGGAAGCCAGGCAGTACAACTGCTGCTTCACCTGGTGAAAAAGGTCCACCAGGGCTTCCAGGTACTGATGGCAAACCAGGAGCACCAGGAAGTCCTGGCCAAAGCGCCAAGTCAGCCGTAGGAACTCCAGGACCAAAAGGAGGCTCCGGGCCTCCTGGGCAAAGAGGACCACATGGACCTAAGGGATTGCCTGCTGATATAGCATCTATAATACCAGGTTTGTCTGATAGTTTAATGGGATGAATCATTGATTATAGCTTTGTTTCAGGACCATCAGGACCCACAGGACCAAAAGGTTTGCCTGGACCAAGAGGAGGTCCTGGGCCCGCAGGGCCTGCTGGGCCTCCTGGAAATGATGCTCATTACTGCCCTTGCCCAGGAAGAACGGCTCAACCACAAGAACCACTTTATGAAAAACCTGAACCACAGCCTCAACCATTCAGTCCAGCTGAGCCTCAACCTCAACCACAACTGCAACTGCAACCACAACCACAACCTCAGCCTCAACCACAACCGCAACCTCAGCCACAACCCCAACCCCAACCTCAACCTCAACCACAACCACAACCACAACCACAACCACAACCACAACCACAACCACAACCTCAACCTCAACCAGAACTACAACCTCAGCCCCAACAGCCTCTCACCCCAGAAGCTCAGCCACAGCATCAACACCCATGGACCCATACAAGTATACAAACTTATCCTCAGCCAACACACCCATATCTGGAATTACGTCCTCAACAACCCCAGACTCCTTCACAGCCCCACCCTCAACCACAAAACCAGCCCTATGCAAACTGGAACTATGCAACACAACAAGCTCCTCACCAACCCCAGCCACAGCCTGTGAACTATCCAGCACCACAGGTTCAAACTGAACATCTACCAGCTCTGTCTCACAAACCACAAGCTCAAATACTGCCAGCTGCATCTTCAAATTACCCAGAATCACCACCTCAACACCAGCCTCATGCTCAACCATTGACTCCTTATCATCAAAGTCCACCACAACCTCAAGGAAGGTTGAGCCCTCAACATGCACAACATGAATCAGTTCAGCAAACACAAGCTATACATATACAGCCACAATATACACCACAGCAACCACAGCAAAATGAAAAACAGCCACAGTACATTACTCAACAATCGTCACAGCAGTTACAACAACAAACAGGTCCAGTGCAACACCAAATACATACACAACTGCAGATGCCACAACAACAAATACCACAACAAACCACACAACAACACGCAGTACAACAACAAATACCACAACAGACCGTGCAACAACACACAATACAACAACAAACACCACAACAAACCGCACAGCAGCAAACAGTACAACACCAAATACCACTGCAACAATTTACACAACAGCAGATACCACAACAACTAATGCCACAACAACAAATACCACAACAAACCACAGAACAACAACAAACACCACAACAAACCACACAACAGAAAACAGTACAACACCAAATACCACTGCAACAATCTACACAACAGCAGATACCACAACAACAAATACCACAACAAACCACAGAACAACAACAAACACCACAACAAACCACACAACAGAAAACAGTACAACACCAAATACCACTGCAACAATCTACACAACAACAGATACTGCAACAACAAATACCGCAACAAACCACACAACAACACGCAGTACAACAACAAACACCACTGCAAACCACACAACAACGCATAGCACAATACCAAATACCACTTCAACAATCTACACAACAGCAGATACCACAGCAACAAATACCACAACAAACCACAGAACAACATACAGTGCAACAACAAACACCACTACAAACCACACAACAACACATAGCACAACACCAAATACCACTGCAACAATCTACACAACAGCAGATACCACAAAAACAAATACCACAACAAATCACAGATCAACATGCAGTACAACAACAAATACCACAACAAACCACACAACAACACACAGCACAACAACAAACCACACAACAGCAAACAGTACAACATCAAATACCATTGCAACAATCTACCCAACAACAGATACCACAACAACAAATACCGCAACAAACCACACAACAACAGGCAGAACAACAACAAATACCACTGCAAACCACACAACAACAAACAGCACAACAGCAAACACCACTACAAACCACACAACAACACATAGCACAACACCAAATACCACTGCAACAATCTACACAACAGCAGATACCACAAAAACAAATACCACAACAAACCACAGATCAACATGCAGTACAACAACAAATACCACAACAAACCACACAACAACACACAGCACAACAACAAACCACACAACAGCAAACAGTACAACATCAAATACCATTGCAACAATCTACCCAACAACAGATACCACAAGAACGAATACCACAACAACAAACACCACAACAAACCACACAACAGCAAACAGCACAACACCAAATACCACTGCAACAATCTACGCAACAGCATATACTGCAACAACAAATACCACAACAAACCACACAACAACACACAGCACAACAACAAACCACACAACAGCAAACAGTACAACAACAAATACCACTGCAACAATCTACACAACAGCAGATACCACAACAACAAATACCACAACAACACACAGCACAACAACAAACACCACAAGAAACCACACAACAGCAAACAGCACAACACCAAATACCACTGCAACAATCTACACAAGAGCACATACTGCAACAACAAATACTACAACAAACCACACAACAACACGCAGTACAACAACAAATACCACAACAAACCACACAACAACACGCAGTACAACAACAAATATCACTGCAACAATCTACGCAACAGAAGATAGTGCAACAACAAATACCGCAACAAACCACACAACAGCAGATACCGCAAAAACAAATATCACAACAAACCACACAACAGCAGAAACCACAACAACACATACCACAACCAACCACACAACAGCAGAAACCGCAACAACACATACCACAACCAAACACACAACAGCACAGAGTACAACAAACCGTACAACAGCAAACAGTGCAGCAACAAATACCACAACAAAGAACACAACAGCAGATATCGCATCAACAAATAACACAACAAACCACACAACAGCAAACAGTACAACACCAAATACCATTGCAGCAATCTACACAACAACAGATACCACAACAACAAATACCGCAACAAACCACACAACAACATGCTGTGCAACAACAAATACCACAACAAACCACACAACAACACACAGCACAACCACAGCAACCCACACAACAGCTAACAGTACAACACCAAATACCACTGCAACAATCTACGCAACAGCAGATACTGCAACAACAAATACCACAACAAACTATTCAACAAAAAGGAGTGCAACAACAAATATCACTGGACCAACCTTTACAACCGCAGATATCACAGCCTCAGTCTACAACACAACAAGTAGCAGAACAAAAATCCACACAACACCAATCATCACAGCAACAATCTGATGAACAGAAAACAGAGGAACAGCAACAAATACCACTGGTATCTACTCCACAACAATTACCACAACCATTTACACATCAGCAACGATTGCAACCGCCACCGGAGTTTACTTCACAACAGCAGCTGCCGCAAAGAGTACAAAAGCAAACAGTGCAACAGCAACAGCCAATACCACAACAAAAACCTGTTCAACGAGCAGAACCGACAGCAACAGGAGAACAGCAATCGTATTCTGCCCAGTATCAAGAATTTCGACAGGACTGGCTTCCCTATGCACCCAAAGTTACTAGAAAGTAGGAAGAATGAATAGCGATTGGTCTAACGTTATGGAGGTTTGAAAAGAGTCAGTTTCGTGTTATGCAAAAAAATAAAATATACAGTGATGTTTTCGTAGGGACAGTAAATGTAATGTTGTTTTGAACACAATCAGGTTTACGAGAAGAATGTTGTGGTTTGGTGTCAATACGCAAAGAGAGACATCTCCGTGTTTTTACCATTGAAGTATGAGGTTATGGTGTCACTCAATTAAGAGTACATTAGGCAGACTACAAAGCGCCGGCCTCAATTGACCAGGTCGTGTCGCAGTTTTGGCCTAATGGACATTGGTTTAAAGGCGATGGTTTGAAGAGTGAAGTCGTTGTGAGTAGTTGTAAGGATGGACACTGACGCTAAGCAAGTTCTTAGTCTGACTGCAGTGGCTAGTGTACTTGGGATAGCCACGGTGCTTAGTGTGAGTATTTGCCTGCCAATTCTTTTCGCTCAATTGGAAGATGTGGAAAGAGTGATGGCTATAGACATGAAGGAATTTGATGTAAGTTTGTGACGAATCACCACTACATTTACCTTTTCCCTTATTTCTTTACAGATGTTGATGATTGTTTCTGGTTTTAGCCTCCTTAATGAAAAACGTGCTAAAAAACCGCATTTCCCAGCTTTTGAAAATTTTGGACCCCTCTGGGCGAAACCCCCTCGACCGACCTGACGGAAAACTCCCCTCTCCGTCCCAATATTTTTATTCATTTCTCTAGGTTTTGTCCCACTTACAACCAACCATTATCTCCAAACTAATCTTAAGAGTCAGTCTCTGAACCGATCGAGTCTTGGCCCTTTGCCCTATTCAGACCCCAAAATTGAAACTTTGGGCTAGAGAGCTGTAAGTTGGTACACTAATACATACTTATGAGTTGTCTTTCGGCCCCAAAGGATTAGTGGATTTGACGCTCCAATCCCAAGATACAGCCTTCTGAAAATCGGTCCGCTTAACTATGGGACCAAAATTTCAAACTCGAATTTCTAACCTACCAGCTGGAGTTGGAAGATAAAAATTTGGGTTTTTGCGTAACTTTTGGAGTACTTTAAGAATCTGCAGTCCGATTTTGTTTTGGAAGAAAAAAAATTTTTTTTCGACCTCTTTGGCGGGCCATAACTCGGCTGGAACCCCCCCTAGAGGCGCTTTTTTATTTCATAGCTTTGTAGAGCTTTTTATAAGCTCTATTTTGGTATAGAATATGGTACGATTGCTGGTGGCCAATCCAGTGAAAATTGGCCTCAAATGTCACAAACTCGAAAAATACGCATGGTTCACTATAGACATAATTTTCCAAACCAAATTTCTGACTTAATGAACGGAGTTGAGCTGTGAAAATTTGGGTTTCCAGAGTACTTTCAGTGTGCTTTCGGAATATTTAGTGGATTTAGCATTTAGAGGAAAAAAAATTTTTTTCGACCTATTTGGCGGGCCATAACTCGGCTGGAACCCACTAGAGGTACTTTTTTATTTCATAACTTTGTAGTGCTTTTTATAAGCTTCATTTTGGTATTGAATATGCTTCGATTGCTCGTGGCCAATTCGGTGAAAATTGGCCTCAAATGTTGAGAACTCATAAAAATTTGGCCTTCCAAATGAGGGAATTTTTCGACTTTGTAACTTATGAGGCCGATTTTCACTGGATTGGCCACCAGCAATCGTACCATATTCTATACCAAAATGAAGCTTATAAAAAGCGCTACAAAATCATGAAATAAAAAAGCGCCTCTTGGGGGGCTCCAGCCGAGTTATGGTCCGCCAAAGAGGTCGAAAAAAAATTTTTTTCCTCGAAATTCTAAATCCACTATATTCCGAAAGCACACTGAAAGTACTCTGGAAACCCAAATTTTCACAGCTCAACTCTGTTCATAAAGTCAGAAATTCGATTTGGAAAATTATGTCTATAGTGAAACATGCGAATTTTTCGAGTTCGTGACATTTGAGGCCAATTTTCACTGGATTGGCCACCAGCAATCGTACCATGTTCTATACCAAAATATAGCTTATAAAAAGCGCTACAAAGCTATGAAATAAAAAAGCGCCTCTAGGGGGGGTTCCAGCCGAGTTATGGCCCGCCAAAGAGGTTGAAAAAAATTTTTTTTCTTCCAAAACAAAGTTGGACTGCAGATTCTTAAAGTACTCCAAAAGTTACCCAAAAAACCAAATTTTTATCTTCCAACTCCAGCTGGTAGGTTAGAAATTCGAGTTTGAAATTTTGGTCCCATAGTTAAGCGGGCCGATTTTCAGAAGGCTGTATCTCGGGATTGGAGCGTCAAATCCACTAATCCTTTGGAGCCGAAGGACAACTCATAAGTGTGTATTAGTGTACCAACTTACAGCTCTCTAGCCCAAAGTTTCAATTTTGGGGTCTGAATACTGAGACTCGATCGGTTCAGAGACCGACTCTTAAGTTTTACTTCCAGGAAACGACTGAAAAAATCTGGCAGACTCTAGTCAAGGAGCCAACTGATTCTCGCATTAAACGTCAATACCATCAGCAACAACCACAACAACAGTACCAACAGCCGACTAAAACCGAATACCAGCCAAACTCAAAAGGAGGCAATTATCAGCAACAAAACAAAGGCGGAACATATCAACAAACCACCTACCCACCTCCGATACCCCTTCCAACCTGCGGTAGCCCTCTTTTACCTCCCAAATAATCGGTCTACACCCAACTTCAGACTGCGATCCAAACAACAACTGTCCCCCAGGTCCACAGGGTCCTCCAGGAGAGGACGGAGAGGCTGGAGAACCCGGAGAGGATGGAGTGCCCGGAATACCAGGCATGCATGGCGACCAAATGTTTCCCAGTCCTGGAATGGACTGCAGTCCTTGTCCTCCTGGGGAACCCGGCCCCGCAGGCGACCCAGGAATTGACGGTGGGTTCAGGTTACTGTAAAGCCATTACAGTTTGATGTGATCTTCAGGAGACGATGGGGAACCCGGGGCCCCAGGGGAGCCTGGAGCTCCAGGAAAGGGTTCAGGCACTAACACAGGACCCCCTGGCGACCCTGGCCCACCAGGGGAGGACGGATTTCCAGGCGAACCAGGGGACCCTGGAGAGGACGGGGAAAGTGGAATGGGTGCCCCAGGACCAAAGGGGGAGCCAGGACCAGAAGGGTCTCCCGGGTCGCCCGGTCCGAGTGGCCCAGGGCCAGAAGGAAATAACCAAGGTAAATGAACCTCTTAGGAGTGCAGAGGGTTGCTTAACCGATTTTTTAGGTCCGGCTGGACCTCAGGGAACCCCAGGAATGCCCGGATTGCTTGGCGAAGACGGCGGTCCTGGCCCGGCTGGCCCGGCAGGCGATCCAGGCAACGATGCACACTACTGTCCATGCCCCAAGAGAGAAAGCCCTCCACCAACCACCAGGGCACCTCCTGCTGTCAAACCTCAGCCACAACCTCAACCGTGGCCACAACCCCAGCAACCGAACCCGATCGTTCCACCGGTCCAAATTCCTAATGTACCTTCGCCCCCACTTTATGGCCCGCAGGTGTTTAATCGACAGAGATTCGCCGTTCAACAACCGAACGCAAGGAGACGGTTCGTGGCACCGCAACCGCAACCGCAACCGCAGTTTAACAGACAGTTCGTGAGAAGAACCCAGTTTGGGCCGTTTGGACAGGGGTGATGCTAAAAATATTCGATTTTGATGTGGTGGTGCTTAGGTTTATGGTCTGTTCTGTTCTTTGTCCGTGTATGGTTGTCGGTTTAGGTTGGTTGGACAGGACAAGCATAAACCGGGGTATGAAACAATCTGTCAAACATGTAACATAACATGTCCCCACCGTCTGCGGCCGCTTTAGCGGAGGCGCCGCTCAAGGTGGGCGTCGTCTCTCAGCCCAAATTCTTGGATAGGGCACTAAAAACTAAAAAGATCGCAATTTTCGGCTAAAAATGGTAAAAATGCGCTGAAATACAGCTAAAAGGGGCTGTTTTACTTTACCGACAGTTTTTATGTCTGAAATGCTGAAAAAAATTACAAAAAATTTGCTGAAAAAGTTACGGCAGAAAAGTCGGTGGGGCCTGGGATTTGGTATGTATATCGTTCATGTCACGTGTGCAGTACAAGCATACGATTTTCCGTGAGACACGGAAATTATAGTCCTTGCCAAAAAAGAGCGGATTGGCGGTTTTTTGCGAATAACTCCTTATGGGTGCATCGGAGCGCTTTTTGCCTCATAAACAAAGTTGTAGAGTGGCTCGAGCTCGGTACTCTGGTGCAACATAATCTGCGCCACGCGCCATGGTAATGCTAATCTGCGCAACGGAAAAAAATCAGCTTTTCCTGTAGTTGGGTTGAAATTCAGTTTTTCAGTGAATTATAATCTACAGGCCTCGGGGATTTCAAAAATGTATTCATATTTCTTCTAGGTGTAACGGTTCCAGAGTTATACACCATCAAATTTGGCCGAAAATGCTAAAAATGGCCATTTTTGGCGATTTTCAGATTTCTGGGGGGGGATTGGAATAACTCAGGACCAACTCACCCGATCAGGCTAAAATTTACATATATGGTGTAAAATTTAGTTTTACGTCGATTGAGACACATAAGAACCCTGAAAAATTGACCCTGATACCGTAATCCCGATTTTTTCAACTTTAGGTCATTTGATTTTTTTTCTGCTGGTATGTAGAAGCATAACCCGTCCACTGTAGTTAAAAATGTACTTTACAGTGTTTTGAATCGATTTCAGTCCATTCTGAAGCAATTCGGATACTGTAGATTGTGGTCCTGGCACGAAAACTGCATTTTGTCAGTTTACGTGGTTTCTGCTTTAAGGAAATGCTGGATGGAGTAGGAACTAAGGGTTTTCGCGGTCAAGGAACCCATTTCTGACATCGCCGTAATCACTGGGTTACTGTATCTTGAGGTCCCGACACGAAAATTGTTAATTTGCGTTTATGCATGCCTGGTGCAAGGAAACGCTCGAAAGAGAAGGCAATAAAGGTTTTCAGAGGTGGGAATCTATTTCTGACATAAGCATCATTGCTGGGTTACTGTATTTTGAGGTCCCGACGAGAAAATTGTTATTTTTTGCAATTTGGGTGTTCCTGTTGCAGGGGAAAGCTGGATAAAGTAGGTAATCAAACTTATGAGTATGTACATTCGTTCCGGGACCACAATATACAGTAATCCAGTAACATTTGCTAAGCCCTTAATAAATTCGCTGATGCCGAAAACCTTTCGTGCTTGTGAATTCATCGTTTTCTTGCAACATGAACACCCAAATAGCAAAAAATAACAATTTTCTCGCCGGGACCTCAAAATACAGTAACCCAGCAATGATGGTTGTGTCAGAAATAGATTCCCCACCCCTGAAAACCTTTATTGCCTTCTCTTCAAGCGCTTCCGTGCACCAGGCATGCATAAACGCAAATTAACAATTTTCGTGTCGGGACCTCAAGATACAGTAACCCAGTGATTACGGCGATGTTAGAAATGGGTTCCTTGACCGCGAAAACCCTTAGTTCCTACTCCATCCAGCATTTCCTTAAAGCAGAAACCACGTAAACTGACAAAATGCAGTTTTCGTGCCAGGACCACAATCTGCAGCATCCGAATGGCTTCAGAATGGACTGAAATCGATTCAAAACACTGTAAAGTACATTTTTAACTACAGTGGACGGGTTTAGCTTCTACATACCAGCAGAAAAAAAATCAAATGACCTAAAGTTGAAAAAATCGGGATTACGGTACCAGGGCCAATTTTTCAGGGTTCTTGTGTGTCTCAATCGACGTAAAACTAAATTTTACACCATATATGTGAATTTCAGCCTGATCGGGTGAGTTGGTCCTGAGTTATTCCAATCCCCCCAGAAATCTGAAAATCGCCAAAAATGGCCATTTTTAGCATTTTCGGCCAAATTTGATGGTGTATAACTCTGGAACCGTTCCACCTAGGAGAAATATGAATACATTTTTGAAATCCCCTAGGTCTGTAGATTATAATTCACTGAAAAACTCGCGTTCATCCCAACTACAGGAAAAGCTGATTTTTTTCCGTTGCGCAGATTAGCATTACCATGGCGCGTGGCGCAGATTAGGTTGCACCAGAGTACCGAGCTCGAGCCACTCTACAACTTTGGTTATGAGGCAAAAAGCGCTCCGATGCACCCATAAGGAGTTATTCGCAAAAAACCGCCAATCCGCTCTTTTTTGGCAAGGACTATAGTTTGAGGGCTGGCTGTGTTTAAGGATAGGGCGTTCCGTGACCTATTGCTGCTGGCCGCCGAAATGCTCATTAAGGCGGCCAATTTCCGTGACCTGCATAAGGCTTAGCGCTGGTCCGTTTGTGAGATTCCGTGGTTTATGGAAAATCGTAGTACGCTTTCCGTGGTTTGTGCACTGTACTCTATAAACCGCGGAGTGGGCTGCGGTGAAGGGTTATTGGAACAAAATAAAGATGTTTGTATCGCTTTTATACTGAATAAATAATTAGAAAACAGTTTCCGGAACATTTCCAGTTTTTGGGGTACACGGTTCAACACTCTCCGACGAATGATTAGAATTGATCCTAATTCGTCCTCTACTTATATAGGATAGATAGACCGGTCTAAACTGACTGCTAAACAGCAGCAGCAGATAAGGATTGGCGTTGCGGAATAGGTCCATAGCCGTTCGGAACACAATTTCCGCCAGTGAGCCCCTTTCTCGCCACGTTATCTTGAGCAAAAATCTGCGCATCCAGCAAACAACCATTATTATGTAACAGACGCTCAGAAGGACGCAAACAATCAGCAGCCGAATTTCCAACATTTTTCTTCTTCTTTGTCTAGAGGTGCTAGGTCGGCGGTTGAACAGTATCTAAAGTTGACCTACGAAAGTTTTCAGTAGGGGGCGTACAAAAATTACGTAATGGCATGAGAGGGAGGGGTTCGCCAAATCATTGCTACGTATTTATTGCGGTGGCGGTTGACGATTTTATTATGTATGTTTTTAAGCTACAGAAATCGCTGAAGTGGCCACAATTTTAATTGTTTTTACGTAAAGTAGATGCATGTACATGCAGTTCCGATTTGAAGCCATTCGATTACATTTTCTCCATTTTACTTAGATGAACGTGTAGATTAGAGGGCAGCTACCGTTTAAGTGAGGGCTTTCCAATTTTTCAAATGCTAAATGACACCAGTGACCTTTGACATCATATTTAGAGTTTAGATGGGTATAGCAGTTATGGACTCAATCATTTATGACTATCGATTATCAGTCAAGTGACATAGCGGCAGTGGCAGTCCACCGATCCATGATAAAACATTTTACTTTCATCTGCAACAAAGGCCACCCAATGGCTTCTAAATCGAAGACGATACCTACAAGTAGTACTTTATTAAAAAACGTCATGGAATTGAACGCAAAAATTTCCACTCTCCAAAAAATTGGAATTTCGGGGGAGTGTAGCGAAATTACTACGTAACTAGGAGAGAGGTTCAGCAAATTATTACGAGAGATTATCAGGGGAGGGTGGTCGTGCAAAGACAAATACATGGGCCGCAGGGGGTGAGAGGTATACCCCTGCCCTTCGCCGACCAATACCCCCTCGGCCGCCCACCCCGATGCCGCACACATTCCCGGAGTGAGAAGATTTTCGCATTTTTAGGCGTTTTTGGACTTTTATGGGACCCCCGACTCCGAGCCTACCTCAACACCCCCTCCGGATTTTTCCGACCCATGTATGCAAAGACACCATGACGCGATTATTGCACGCAGCTTAGAAGCGTAAGACACTGCTATTTCCATCCAAAATAGAGTAAAATAGAGTAAACCAAAAGCATGGAAGAAAATTTTACTAAGTCACTCTATTTTCACTCCATTTTAGGTGAAAATGTCCGGAGAAACGGTGTATTACATGTTCCAGATATGTAACCAACCGACGACCATACCTGAAAAACGGTAGCGGCATGAATGCAAACCAGACAAGGAGCCAATACTCCTGCTTCTACTAATAAATCTATTTGCCAGATGACTCTGCCGAACTGAAAAGGCAATAGTTATCTAAAAAGAACTAATTTCATTTAGTCTTTACTTCTCTGTCCGTCCAAATCGGCTGCATCGTTCGGTTATTGAAGCGGTTAAGGCCGCGAGAAGAAAAGATCAGAAATGAAAACGGAATTGAGAGGGCTGTCCATTGAAAGATAATGGCGGTTTTAAGACGGCGTTTGGTCCAGTACTGAAAAACGGTGCAAACCTTTCGAGAAAAGAGAACGGAAATCTAATGAGTAAGGTAACATTACGTGCTTATAGGTGGCAGGAAAAGAAACAGCAGTAAATCTGTTGATGGCCAGCAATAATACGCCGAGAACCTGCGCAAAATAGATGGTGAATCCTCCCCACCGAATGTAGGTAGGTAACACCTACAAACAATCACAACTTCACTAAACTCTGTAAATGTTTTGAATGCCCTCTTGCCCATCTAATCAGCTTCGGCGTTTCGACGCGAATTTGTGTACTAGAAATACGGTACCCTTACCACACTGTTGACCAGAAAAGGAACGGTTGTTAACCACTCATTTAGATCTTGAACCGACGTTCTGAGTAGTTTGTGGAAGTTGATGGCAATGTCGGCTAAGCCTGCCGAAATAAACAAGGTAAAAAAGCTGGACTTAAGTTGATGGTGTCTTTGTATGGCAACCCAGAGCACACTGATGTAGAATAGAACGCTAGGCCAATTTAGAACTGCATTAATTAGGTTGTACACACATCCGGCACAGTTCATTCTTTGGTAATTAGTTAGTGCAGAGGTTCTATCTAGCTAAACCAACAGGAAGCGAAGCCAATTTAACAACCGGAGAATTACTATATAATCTGGCATCGTAACGGCTGATATCAGAGGAAGCGTTGAGTCAGTTGAGAGTGCGTGCAATAGTCTACACAGCGTTAGTCTTTGTAGGCTGCGAGACAACAACCCTCACATTTAATACCTGTAATTGAATCTTATCTTGCCCAGGTGATTAACTAAGCTTAATTAGTAATGTAAGGTAGATAGCAACGGCCAGTAATGAATAGTAGCACTATCCGGCAAACAAGTAAAACAGTACAGTTCTATTATTTCAAGACTAAAATAGCAAAAATCGTATCTCAATAAACAGGTACGTTCTGATTCCGAGTGATAAGAAATGGCAAGGAATTAGTTTTTTATTTTTGATAAGTCGGAAGAAACGCTAATTGCTGGCGTACTAAATCAACTCCTTCGCGACTACCGCTAAATTCCCAGTGAATCTTGATTCCCATACAATTCCCAGATGACTCATTGGGAATTTGCTAGGATTCCCGCTCTTTTTACATGGTTCCCAAGCAGAGGTTGGGAATTCGGCAAATTCGCGACCGTCCAACTCCTTTAAATTCGCTGATGACTCAGAATTTGCAGTTTCGCCCGGACTCGCTCTGACGCGTTGTCAAGCAAACTAGGGAATTTAACAGTTGAGGGGCTAATGAGTCAGCTGCTAAATTCCCAAGCTCCAAAATTCCCATCAAATTCGCAAAAAGCGAATTATATACCATTTTAATTCCGAGGCCTGCGAATCAAGGACATATTTCATCATCATTTATTTTTGGCCTTGGGAATTCATAGGATTCCCAAATTCCCAAATGTACTCCATATGGAGTATGGTCATTTTTGGGGGTTAGTTATGAAACAGTAAAAATAAAGTCATTGTACAAATTTTGCTAACTTTTAGTTGATCGACGCAAAAAGGACTTCACAGGCTTTAATAAATAAATGAACTTTAATACAGTATCATTTCAATAATCATTAGTTAGGTACAATGACAGAATCAGCAATGGCAAGTAGATAAATGGGAACCAAACGGACGCGGTCGTGCACACACCAACAGCAATGGGGAGCGTTGTTGTTAAAGGAGGCTGGCACCTTGTCTCTTCCAGCTCTATAACAGTTGTAACTTTTCTCCTTTCAGACTAGAAGTAGCCAACTGCTGTAGCGCAGGAAGAGACACAAGTCCGGCAGCCTCCTTTAACAACAACCCTCCCCACGGCTGTGGGTGTGTGCAAGACAGCGCAGGGTTTGGTTCCCATTTATCTACTTGTCATTGCTGACTTTCGATGGCCTGGGTTGGGCCGTGTGTCGACTACTTCCTATCGCTTCGACAGGTTTAGAACCCACAAACAACCGCTGGGGTGCCGGACCCTCTGTGACTCAAGCTAACCACTGAATCAACGACGTGACACTCTTGGTCAGCAGTCAGATAGGCCAAAAGGACAACAAGTAGCAATGACGATGACAACTATGATGACGACAACGACAACGATAATGACAATGATGATGACGATGACGATGACGATGACAATGACAATGACAACGACAATGACAACGACAACAACAACAACAATGACAATGACAACGATGACGACAACAACAACGACAATGACAACGACAATGACAAAGACAACAACAACGACAATGACAATGACAACGACAATGACAACGACAATGACAACGACAATGACAACGACAACAACAACGAGAACGACAATGACAATAACAATGACAATGACAATGCCAATGACAACGACAATGACAACAATAGCAACACCGGCACCCGTGGAAGTGGTGTGTTTGTGGGTTCGAAACCTGTCGAGGCGATGGGAAGTAGCCGACACAAAGCCCAACCCAGGCCGTCGAAAGTCAGCAATGGCAAGTAGATAAATGGGGACCAAACCGGCGCGTCTTGCACCCACTGACAGCAAAAAGGGGAGGGTTGTTGTTAATTGTCATTGCCAACCGAAATCAGGCAGCCATCAGGCAGACATGTAAAGTGGGGGTCGGCGGAATCGGCCGGCATGGTGTGCATTAGACATCCCTATGACCGCAAAGTAAAACCCTAAAACAGTTCCGCCCAACTCCCTCTGGGTAGCCAGCAATGGCCATCCATGGTTCTCTCTGATCCGGCCATTTTCATAGTAAAACTCGAAAACACACCAAACAAAAATGCATGTTTCTCCGGGGGGCTACCTCGCTCAGGCACGTGCTATGCAGCGTTCGAAAGTTCACATCATGAGCTTTCAGAATCTCTAATGAAATTTGTGGCGATTTTTGTTATTTCAAAAATAATCCATCCCGAAATATGGACTGATCACGATTTCGTCAGTTTTCACGGAAATGAGAGTTTCTCAGGGGGGCTACCTTGCTCAGACATGTGCTATGCAGCGTTTGAAAGCCCACATCATGAGCTTTCAGAATCTGTAATAAAATTTGTGGCGATTTTTGTTATTTCAAAAATAATCGATCCCGAAATATCGACTGATCACGATTTCTTCAGTTTTTACGGAAATGAGAGTTTCTCTGGTGGGCTACCTCGCTCTAACATGTGCTATGCTGCGTTTGAAAGCCCACATCATGAGCTTTCAGAATCTGTAATAAAATTTGTGGCGATTTTTGTTATTTCAAAAATAATCGATCCCGAAATATCGACTGATCACGATTTCGTCAGTTTTTACAGAAATGAGAGTTTCTGTGGGGGGCTACCTCGCTCTAACATGTGCTATGCTGCGTTTGAAAGCCCACATCATGAGCTTTCAGAATCTGTAATAAAATTTGTGGCGATTTTTGTTATTTCAAAAATAATCGATCCCGAAATATCGACTGATCACGATTTCTTCAGTTTTTATGGAAATGATAGTTTCTCTAGGGGGCTACCTCGCTCAGACATGTGCTATGCAGCGTTTGAAAGCCCACATCATCAGCTTTCAGAATCTGTAATAAAATTTATGGCGATTTTTGTTCTTTCAAAAATAATTGATCCCGAAGTATTGATTGATCACGATTTTATCAGTTTCAGCATCTGACTAAAGTAGCTAAAAAAAGAAAATGGGATGACCAAAATGAGGTTTTCTGGTAGGCCAAATTCATTGGCGACGCCCATTTATAGCTAGGATAACGATACGTGATCGATTATCGATTTTTGCTGTGCAGATGACCCAACTACACAGGCTACGATGTTAGTGTTTTTGGGCATGCCGATTTCAACCACAATGCTGGTTTAGAGCTATCATCGAGTTTTAATTCATTAATCGATTTCGATTGGTTTTCGGGCATGCCAATTTCAACATATAAACATCTCTAAACCAACATCGTGGTTGAAATCGGCATGCCCAAAAACCACTAACATCAGTGTAGTTGGGTCATCTCCATGGCAAAAAAATCGATAATCGATCAAGTATCGTGATCCTAGCTGTAAATGGGCTTCGCCGATGAATTTGGTGTACCAAAAATATCAGTTGGGTCATCCCATTTTCTTTTTTAGCTACTTTAGTCAGATGCTGTAAACTGAAGAAATCGTGATCAGTCGATATTTCGGGATCGATTATTTTTGAAATAACAAAAATCGCCACAAATTTTATTACAGATTCTAAAAGCTCATGATGTGGGCTTTCAAACGCTGCATAGCACATGTCTGAGCGAGGTAGCCCCCCAGAGAAACTCTCATTTCCGTAAAAACTGACGAAATCGTGATCAGTCGATATTTCGGGATCGATTATTTTTGAAATAACAAAAATCGCCACAAATTTTATTACAGATTCTAAAAGCTCATGATGTGGGCTTTCAAACGCTGCATAGCACATGTCTGAGCGAGGTAGCCCCCCAGAGAAACTCTCATTTCCGTAAAAACTGACGAAATCGTGATCAGTCGATATTTCGGGATCGATTATTTTTGAAATAACAAAAATCGCCACAAATTTTATTACAGATTCTAAAACCTCATGATGTGGGCTTTCAAACGCTGCATAGCACATGTCTGAGCGAGGTAGCCCCCCAGAGAAACTCTCATTTCCGTAAAAACTGACGAAATCGTGATCAGTCGATATTTCGGGATCGATTATTTTTGAAATAACAAAAATCGCCACAAATTTTATTACAGATTCTAAAAGCTCATGATGTGGGCTTTCAAACGCTGCATAGCACATGTCTGAGCGAGGTAGCCCCCCAGAGAAACTCTCATTTCCGTAAAAACTGACGAAATCGTGATCAGTCCATATTTCGGGATGGATTATTTTTGAAATAACAAAAATCGCCACAAATTTTATTACAGATTCTGAAAGCTCATGATGTGAACTTTCGAATGCTGCATAGCACGTGCCTGAGCGAGGTAGCCCCCCGGAGAAACATTTATTTTTGTTTGGTGTGTTTTCGAGTTTTACTATGGAAAACGGTGGGATCGGAGAGAACCATGGATGGCCATTGCTGGCTACCCAGAGGGAGTTGGGCGGAACTGTTTTAGGGTTTTACTTTGGGGTCATAGGGATGTCCAACGCACACCATGCCGGCCGATTCTGCTGACCCCCCACTTTACATGTCTGCCCGATCTCGGTTGGCAATGACAATTAAGGAGGCTGCCGGACCTTGTGTCTCTTCCTGCTCTATAGCAGTTGGCTACTCCTAGTCCGAAAGGACAAAAAGTTGCAACAACAACAACAACAACAACAACAACTAAAACTACATTGTACCCAGTACCCGGAAAACACAACAGACAAACCCAGACCGATTTTCACCTCTCAGCATTTCTAACACTACACCAAGTACCACTTTATTTACTTTATTTACCAAGATTTTACTCAAGCCGCCAACAAGTCAGCCGCAGCAATACACATGATTTCAGCTACAACTTCGTCTACAAACAACCAAATTCCATTAGAACAGACCAACTGGACCGAATTTCCCTTCACCACACCAGTCAATAGCGCAGCTCTCTGAGCATCCGGGGCACTCAAAAGAGTCTGCACCAGGCCCAGAATGGTGTCCGGTTCGGTGGCCACAATGGCTTCGGCCGCAGGGTCGCTGCAGACAACAGTTGCAGTCTCGCCCTCTACACTGGCTGTTGAGGTGACTGCGATGTCCTTGCCCAACGCATTTATCACTACTGTCTCAATTCCAGCCGCAGCCATGCTTTGCCGCAGCAATGTGGCTGGATCTACGCTGCTGCAGGGAGCTGAAGTCTATGCATTATCCCTTTGCAAATGACCCGATTTTTAACCCTTTGCAAATGACCAACTATCGGAAAGCTGGACCAAACGTATCGGAAAGCCAAAAATTTCCCAATACGTTCAAACCCATGTCATTTACGAAAGGGTAAGCTCAAAACAGGTGGAACCTCACCGAACACCAGTCCTAGAACCAATCCTGTGGTACCACCGGCCACTGTACAGCCAATGGTACAAGTGAGCCAATCATCTTCCTGTATAGGTTGTTTGCCTCGCACAAACTCCTCCTCTACTTTCAAGTGGTCGAATTCGGTGTTGTCTTGCTTCACTGTGTGTTCTGAAGGATTTGTCTGCAAGAAATGTATTGTCTCTATATAGATTAAAAAATGGAATGCTATATAAATCGTACCTTCGGACATGGATTTTCTGTGTGAATAACACGGCAGACCTCAAGCTTGATAGCGTAGTAGTCAGTTCTGGAAAGATCCTTAGATAAAGGCTTGCAAACAACGGTAATGCACGTACTTCAGGTGTTTTTCAAGTCTGATGTCCCGAATAAGGATATCGTCGTTGCGCTTAAGTCGAGTTTTTAGCTTGTCAATGGAAAAGAGCAGTTGGTTCCGATAATATCTGGTCACCCAGACACAATCGGTCAGCGTTTTGGTGAACGCTTCACAGCAGAAAAGTTTGATAGAACTAAAATACTCGTGCCTACATTCAGTCAGGTAAACTAAGGCTTTAAAAGACACAAGACTTCTAAGGCTAACATGTCGATATAAGGCTATAGCTATCTTAGACCGCATGTTAGCCATAGATGGCTACTTAGCTTTAGATGGCTCTGTAGCCTTCTATGGCTATTGCTCCTCAAAAGCATAGAGATCAATGGCGACAGAGCCCTATATGGCTCCATATCAATCTATGGCTACAGAGCCTTCTATGGCTCCATAGCCATGTATGGCTACACAGGAGGCGCCTCCTCACGTTTGGTTATAGATGGATACGTACCAACATAGCCATAGCCTTAGACATATGTATAAGCCTTAAAAGGCTTAAATGTGTCGATATAAGGCTTAGTTCACTTGACTAACATTATGTATGTATACAGGGTGTCCAACGCTAAGTTTTCCAAGTTTGATCGTTAGTGGTGGCAGCCGAATATTTTAAAGGAATTCAACCAAATTTCACAAAAACATAGTGCCTAGAGTAATTTGGATGCTTGCCGATTTTCAGCTCTGTGTATGTTGGTTGCTTAACCCTTACTAGCAGAAGCTACTCCATGCAGAGTTTAGTACCCCACATAGAATCACGCTTTGCGTGCGGCTGTTTGCTAGCCATAAATGTGATTGGAAAATGAAAGTGCAAAAAAGTGATTGGCCAGTCACATGTCAATCACGCTTTTTTATCAGACAATGGACAGTGCTGCATGTAAATCAGCAAATCACGCTTTTTTGAAAATTTCAGTGAATGCAAAACATTCACTGGGTGATTGCCATTTTTAGGCACGCATTGCATGGGCAAGAGCCCACAACCCCCTCCCCTTTGGCGGATGACCCGTTACATGTATGAACACACAGGTACTGTACTATTTGGACAGCGGGACAAGTTTTAACTGACTTTGTCTCAAAGTTCTGACCAGTCAGCGACAATCCGGCAGCGTAAATTTGGTTGAAGCTCTTGTTCTTGTGTTGCGCCGAAGAGCAGTTGCTGCTCCAAACGCAGACCTAGCGTAAAATAGGATTTTAGTTCTCTGGCATGTACATAAATTAGATAGACTGAACATACTTGCACTCCGCACTTCTCGAGCAGATTGCACGTTGCATCGCTGCGTTGTTCAGTATTGCTGTAAGTAGCTAGGTACCAGCCAGGCAAGCAGTGGTGAGATTTAGCTTCGAATTCCGCCTTAGAACCTTTTAATAAGAGAAAGACTAAGAGAAGATTTGGCCAAGGCGACGTCATTACAAAGAGGAATTTGAACAGAAAGTATGGAATTAATGCTATCGCCTAACTGCCTTATAAGTGGCACAATTTATCCATCATAATAGTTATTGTACCGGCTCTATAGAACGAAACTGCGCTCTAGGAATCGCAAATAAAACTGGTTCGAAATGAAAAGTTAGCAATTTTTAGGCTTTTCGGGCTGGTTTCAAATTTCTCCCGTTATACCGGCGCGTTCTTATGTAATAATGTGTTTAATAAAACGTATTCGCTATCAAATAATTGAATTAATTAGCTGTTAGCTGGCCAGTTGCTAGCATTTAATTGCCAACCGCTTGTATGTACGTACAAGCCATGTATGTATGTAGATTGCAAAGTTCGATTGGAGAGGTTAGCAACGCAAAGTTGGTCGGTTTCTAAAAAAACGTTTTGTAAAATCCGCTATGGAGCCTCTGCTGCCTACACAGGCAAATCATCAGAAGTAGCAACTGTGTCGTCTGCTAATTTGATGCAGCGGTCCTCTTGAAATATGAAATTCTACTACCTCCCCTCTTTCGAAATGCCAGGCCATATGTATCTGCCTTGACAGACAAACAAATTTAATGAGGCAACTAAATAACTACTTGACCCTCTACGAAAAAGCAGCCATACAGTAAGTAATAAGCACACAAAGGACTGCACTTAATTTGAGCTACCCACGTCTCCACGGCCTTTTACGGTCTGCACTTTGTCGAATGCGTACGTAGGTATGCAGCTTTAAGGACTACTTAATGCCCTTCGAGCTAGGACAACTCGCCACCGCTGACTCGCCCGCTGGACAACTCGTCACGGACAACTCAGCACCTGTAAAATCTTGCCGCCGCTGTAGAATAAACGTGTGTATTACTGTTGTTTGGGTATGGGATTTTCAGGAATCGGTTCGGTATGGGTAGGTATTTTTCGGCATACCCAGGAATCGGTTCGGTATGGGTACCGTAGGTATTTTTCGGCATACCCAGAAATCGGTTCGGTATGGGTAGGTACTTTTCGGCATACCCAGGAATCGGTTCGGTATGGGTAGGTATTTTTCGGCCCAGGAATCGGTTCGGTATGGGTAGGTATTCGCAAAAATACCGGTATACCGGTATTTATTCTATATTTGCTGAAAATGTTTACACAGTCAAAACACTGAATTTCCCATTTACAAGGCCATTGAATTAGTCATTTCCAAGGTCAGAGGCTAGAAAATTAATAAAAAAAGCAATGCGATTTACAGGTTTTTTTTAGGAATTTTTTGAAACTATTTATTTTAGTTTTACTGGAGTGAATATCGTTTCTATAAGTAACTTTGGGTAACAGAAGTGTTTCCATTGTACTGTAGTTTTACGGCCTGCTAGTGTACAGTATGGAGACCTAACGAGCAGTGACAAAATGACAAATATTTTGTTGATTGTGAAGGTGCCTGACTGTTATATGTGCTTGGCCCATACAATTGCTGTTCTCGCAGTTACCGCCTCCTCCCAGGTATTCGGCTACCATCCTTGATATAATAATTTGGGATTTTTCTATCCGGCGACATGTCGGTGGTGGCGAATTGTCCGGCTCTCTCAGGGTGTTTCTGTTTCGCGTTGAGAAAAAGTCGGTAAAAATGGGTCGAAATTTGAAAAAATCGCATCAGCCCAAATTCAGAACTGTAAGAAAATGCTGATTTTTTTCGTTGCGCAAATTAGTATTGACAGGATAGAAACGCATATTAGATTATGCCATAGTAGATAGACGTTTAGATAGACGCACGCTTTTCGCCCTGATTTTTTAGCTTCTCACCCTTTTTTATCGCTTCCATCCGGGACAAATCGTTTAATTTTATTTGAAATGGTCAAAATCAAGGCTAAAACTATGAGGTCCTATATACAAACACGATGTTCAGATTTTGCTGAAAAATGAGTCCAAAAAATTATAATCATTGACAGGGAGCGCGCAGCCAGAGAGCAGTTACCATTTCCAAATAAACTGCCCTTGTGTAGTACTTTCGAAATAGCCACCCTGGGCGTTTATGTACATTAGAATTGAAGTTGTGAAGAGTGCCAAAACGCCGGCACAGTTGGTAACTTGGTGTAATGGTTTAGACCGCAAAGCCACTGTGCGCGAAGTCGTGTGCTTCCTCTCGGGGCGGCAAGTTTCTTGGCGCAAAGAGTTTGTCGTCGGCGCAAAGCTCCACCCAGGCCACCGAAAGCTGGTGATAGCTAGTAGGTGAAATGGGAGCCGACTGGATCTGCCGTTGCACCGAAGCCGCTCCAAAGCATGTCACGTTGGAGGTAAGATCAATGCCGAAAAATGCCGAAAAATGCCTACGATGGAGGTAAGATCAATGACGTCAGGAGTTCTTCATGGAAACCGACCAGGCCTGGGGGCCTCTCTCACGCCAGGGGCGCACCAGGCGGACGTTGGGACCCGACATCACCATGACGTCAACGTACCAGGCACTCTCTTAGTACCTGGCGCCCAACAACATGGCTAGAGTGGCTGGCAGTGATAAAAGGGAAACGTCCCAGATGACGAACCACGGGCTCGCGAAATGGACCACATAGGTCTGATCGTAGCTTGCACATCGGAGCGGACATCGAAGTGTCAAAACTAAGTAAACGTTCATGGGCCTATTTACGGAAAAACCCGGTACGTATTTGTCATACATGTACTACGTAGGGGGGTTTGTGGGGTTACCCCCTGCTGGAAAGGCCAAACCCCCTCACCCCCCCGAGACAGGTTTAGGGACCCCGACCCAAAAATACAAGTACTAGTAGCGGCTCCCAGTACTAACAAACTGGCTCAGAAATGAACTAATTTTTCGCCTAAAATTCGCTTGAAAAGCCTTTGAAGACCGAATTTGGCGTTTCCACTGCTGATATTTAAGAGAAATCGGTGTTTTTGGAAGCCCTTTTTGTCATTTTTTGCTTGTTTTTAGCTCGAAAACGCTATTTGGCAGCTTAAAACAGCGATTTTTAGCGTCCTTACGGAAAAAAACGTGCTAAAAACGCATTTCCAGGCGTTTTGGAGCTTTTTGAAAGTTGGGACCCCCCTCTGGGCGAAACCCCCCTCGCCCCCCCACCTGAGGAAACCTCACCCCTACCCCCCTCCCCCCAGGTCGGCCCGGAGCTGTTACATGTATGGTATTTGTATTCGGGAACTTAATATGTTATATTTTAGCTTTAATCGTCTAAACAAAGTATGGATTGGTGGTTCGCAACAAACATGATTTTACTGGTAGTCGCTGTGATATCTGTGCCAGTCTACTGTCTTCTGCTGTTAGCTATTGTCAAGTACCGGAAACACTCACCTTTTGACTGTGCTTTCTTTGGAATCTGCTTTGTGTTGGGTATGTGTCGCAACCACTCTTGTCTAGTCCCACCGTTAATTGTTCATTGTATCAATGTCCAAGTGCCGGCACAGTTGGTGTAGTGGTTTATAGGCCGCAATGCCCTGGCACTACTGGCCCAGGTCGCTAACCCTTTGCAATATACCAACGCCATAGGGGTAGGTGGCCAACCTATCGAAAAGCAAAAAAATGAAGTTAAACGTATCAGAAAGGTTTCAGACACCTTGGTGGTATGTCGGTGGCGAGTGGTATTTTGGGGTGTGCGCGGAAAGAGAGCAGAATCAACACACGGTCTTTATGCAGTCGACCGGTCAACAGGTTTAGCATTACACTAGACTGGCTCCAGCCTGTGCTGAGGCCAGGTCGCTGCGGCCCGCTATTAATAGCAACAGTGTGCCGAGGCATGTCTGATAAATGCACGTACACACAAAGCGGGCGCGGCAACAACCTACGCTCTATGCGGCGATACATCAACCACCCCTCTCCTTTAAATGCGATCAAAGTATCAAGGGTAGTCGCTGGGAGAGTAGCGGCGTGGCTGACGTCCCTTGGTGGCCCTTTGCGATCGGCGTGGCAAAACTGGAGATGCTTGTTGAACTCTCTGAGGTTCTGCAGTGCACTCAGACGCGATATCCTTTGGTTCATCATCATAGATGCGTCTCATGCGGCGCGCATTCCAGAGTTGACCATTGGACAGTTTGTACATCCAATCCCCCATCACTTTGACAACAGTGAGCGGCTCTGACCACGGACTGCGCCCTTTGAGTGTGTGAGGCCGTTTGACACGTACTCTGTCACCGATCCTGTATGGCCCTCTTCTGTGGATTGCGATGGCTTTTTCTGACTGGGTCTCGCTGCTTTTGTTTTCTTCCTGAGCGGCTTGCGTTCTCTCTTCCCTCCTCCTTCTTGAACGCACAACTTCGAACTCCAAACGAAATTTGCGTCCAAAGAAGAGCTCTGCAGGCGAAGGAGCATTGCTTGCATGTGCCGTTGCTCGGAAATGCGCGAGTAGCTCCAGCAGACCATCGTACCATGGCAGTTGTCCTTTGGCGAACGTTTGCACTCCATGCTTGAGGTAGCGATTGAACACTTCCACAAAAGCATTCTGCTGTGGACAGTAGACCGGCGTCAACTGATGCAGAATATCGCGGCATTCCAAAAACCGCTTGAAGAGTGTAGACACAAACTGTGGTCCATTGTCAGATATCAACTTGGCTGGATTCCCATAGCGACTGAAGACTTCTGCCAACCACTTGGTAATTCTACCAGCTGTGATGTCAGTTGTGCAGAGCAGCTCAGGGAAACGCGAGTAGTGATCGATAATGACAACAATGTACTGCTGGTGCTTCGGTGCATCAACAAATGGACCAGTTATGTCAATCGAAACTTCCTCCCATGGTTTGTCCGGGACATGGAGGTGCATGGCGGGCATGTGCACTTTCGGATCAGACTTTCCAGAGTCTTGACATGGTGCACAATGTCGCACAAACGCTTCTGCTTCTTTGTCCAGCCCTGGCCACCAGTAGGTTTCTCGTAGCTTCCGTTTGAAGCGAACGATGCCAGGATGACCACTGTGTGCTCTTGTCAGGAGAGTTTTGCGCAGGGAACCTGGAACGAGTATTCGGCACTTGTCTCCGCGGACTATGCAACCTTCTTCCACTGAGAGTTCGTTGCGCAGCTTATAGAACTCTACCACTGAATTTGGCACTTTGTTGCGATTCTGCGGCCAGCCTTCTGCAATGAAGCGCATGACTTCTTTGAGAACTGGATCCTCTTATGTGCTGGCACGAAATTTTGCGACTGACAGACCCATTGAATTGACTTGCTCATTGACTGCTTTTATGCTCGGGCTAGCCTTGTCGATTAGGCGTGACAGTGCATCCGGAACATTAGCTGAGCTATCACTGCCACTTCTATACTCCACAGTATAGTTGAAGTGACTGAGTCGGTCATGCCACCTTGCAAACTTGGCTGATTTTCGCTTGTTGCTGCACTGGTGCAACAGCGATGTCAGAGCTTGGTGGTCGGTGCGCAGCGTGAATGGGCGTCCCAACAAGAACTTCTCCCAATATTCACAAAAGAACATTGCGGCATATGCTTCCCGTTCATTGGAGGCCCAATTGCGTTCTCTGGTATCCAACGTGTGGTGTCCAAAGGCAATCGGCACTTCTTTTCCATTTTGAACTTGAGACAGCACACCACCAATGCCATAGTTGGAGGCATCCGTTTGCAGAATCGTCGGAAATTGTGGATCAAAGATACCGAGCTTGAGGTCCTGACAGGCCATTGCCTTCAGCTTTTCAAATGACTTCTGGTGTGTGTCTGTCCACTTGAACTTGACACCAGCACGAGTCAATGCTCTCAATGGCTCAGAGACAGTAGTCAGCTGTGTAGGCAGCAAATCGGCATAGTAATTCAACATGCCCAGAAAACTCTGCACTTGTTTCAGATTGCTTGGAGCAGGCATCTCTTGAATCGGCTTCAGATTCTTTGGGTCAGGCTTCAGTGAACCCGGGGCAATAATGTGACCCAAGAAAGGCACTGAGTCAGTAGCAATGACACACTTGTCCAGGTTGAGTCGCAGATTCTTTTTGTCAAGTCGTTGCAACACCGCTGACAGATTTGCATCATGCTCTGCCCTAGTCTTTCCAAAAACTAGGATGTCGTCAATGTATGGCTCACATCCAGATAAACCGCTGAGTGTCTGGTTCACGAGGTGTTGAAACACAGCTGCTGAATCTTTCAATCCCATTGGCAGCCGCTTGTATGCATACAATCCTTTTGGAGTGATTGTTGTCGTTAGCAGACTGCTCTCTTCATCAAGACTGGCGTTGTAATAGGCTTTGTGCAGATCGAGCTTTGAATAGACTTTCGCCTGGCACAAGCGATCGTACAAGTCTCTGATGTTTGGTAGTGGATACCGGAACGGTTCGACTAGCTTGTTCAGCCCTGTCAGATCTGTTGTGATTCTGACACCGCCATCAGGTTTGTCCACTGTTACCATACCATGGACACATGGTGCATTGTAGACTTTCTGCCAAATGCCCTGCTGCTCCATCAGATCAATTTCTGCCATTGCTTTGTCCCATCTGTACAGTGGAATTGAGCGCAGTTTCTGTGGAGGTGGCAGCTTCGCATTTGGGACCAACTGAATCTTGTGCTTGAACTCTGGAATTTCTCCAATGTCTGACTTCATGAGATTCTGCGTCTCCTGTAGAAGTGACAAGAGTCCAGCCTTCTTCCATTGAGACAGCTGGTCTGACCTTGCACCCAGTGCACGAATACTGCAACTCCCCATGGATTGCAGAGAAGCAAGGTCACAGAAGTCCTCAGCTCTCCTTTGAGACTGAGCACTACTGTTGCTAAGTAAATTTATTTTAAATATAATTAAATTATAATTTACTTACCACATGCCCAGAGAAATATAATTAAATTAAAATTTACTTACCATATCTGAGAGAAATTTAATTTAATTATAATTTACTTACCATATTTAATTAAATTAAGTACATTAAGTATATTTAAAATAGGCCTGATTTTGGCGGCTAACGCCTTCAGCTTTGCTTCCAACTAAGCAACAATGCAATAACAGTTATCTATCTATATCATGAAAACCAAGAGAGGGTGTCACAGATTAAGTCAACAACAGACATGGACAAAGCGAGCTGAGGACGAGGGGCTTATCCGCTCAGGCTCAGGCTTCGACCTGCCGCCCCTCAGGCTACCGCTACCCCCTTCAGGATTTTTTGGAAGAATATTATGATAAAAGTATGCCTGGATTAGGTGTGAATGAGCTCAGACTAGCTCAGAATCATTTAAACAATAAATAATATAAAACCTTAACTATAGCGAAAAATCGGTCTTTTTGGCTTACCATCCTCTCAACCATCAGCCGCCGCTATACTCTCCAGCCAGCACCCTCAGAATTTGAAAATTTATCATGCCTCACGCGAAATGATAGCCCATGTCTGTCAACAGTAACAGTGACAGTTCGTCAGAATTAGAACCTCAATCTCAAGAGGCTTTTTTTCAGTTTCTACTTGCATCTACAACAGCAAGTGTCTGTGAGACTGAGCATACTGTATGCAATTGCAGCATAGCAAAACTGGCTGAAAAGTATCTAATATATCCACTCTTAGCTCGGGAATAAATTGTAGTAGTTTGTTTTGTGGAAGATTAATGAAAGTTGAGTAGTACAAGCGCAAAGACGAAAGGCAGTGGGCGGGCGGAAGGAAAACTGTACTGCAAGTATGGCTTGCCATTGAAAGGTATAGACACCGAAAGCAGACACTCACGCAGCACTTGCATGCTGCCAAAAAGGTTCAGCAATAGCTAGGCTTGTGTAAGTAAATTAGGTATATTTTAAGTAAATTAAGTAAATTATTTTTGGTAAGTATAATTTAAAAATTATAATTATAATTAACTTTGCCTGTTTTCGTAGAAATTTAATTTAATTATAATTTACTTACCAAATAATTTACTTGTATTAGTAAATTTCTAAAAAATTTAATTAAAATTATAATTATAATTTACTTAGCAACAGTACTGAGCACCCATTGTGCCATCTGTGATGCAATTTTCCAACAATTGCATTTTGATGCTTTGTAGCGCAGCATCGAAGTCTGGATAGCATCTGTTGTCACCATTGGTGTGTTCATCAGCAGTAGTTGCACACTTTACCACTGATCGCACGGTGCAAGTGCTTCCATCCAGGACGAGTTCTAGTGCAGCTATTGCATCTCTGCCGATCAGCGCTCCATACTCATCTGGCAGCACCAGCACATCCAAACGTGCCTCGCGCTGTTGGTAGGAGACTGTTGCAGGAAAAGCGCCCTTCACACCATTGATTTCTGAACCATCAAAATTGGTCAGCTTCTGCTTGGTTGAGTGCAGTGGGGTGTTCGCAAAATCGTGCAGATATTGCGACCAAGTGATACCCGTGATGTCTGAACAGCTGTCAGCTTCCGCCGTAACTATCGCTGACTGTCCAAAGTCAGAGGCGATATGTACGGTACCAGTGAAAGACTTGGCCAAAGTGCTATCAATGACACGCACACGTCTCCTTCTTCTCTTGGCTCGCGAATGAACAGCTTTGGTCTGCTTGACACCGTTCTGACCCTCATCTTGGAGTTTCTTGTAACAGCACTGCTTGAAATGATTCAGCTTATGGCAGTAGGTGCACTTCTTCCCTCTGGCAGGACACTCTGAACCACCATTGTGACCCAGGCGACCACACGCTTTGCAAGCTGTCTGTGATGCTGATTCTCCCTTCTTTAAACGAGATGTGTACAGAGGCTTTCCATAACCTCCCTGACGCTGTTGTCGTAATTGCTGTTGAGTTTTCGCGACCTTGCTTGTACCCGGGGCTTGTAGGTGCGAGACATCCTGTTTTGATCGCTCATCGGCGAGTGCAACGTCGGTGAACTTCTTCAGGTCAACCATATCTTCTGTGAGCAGCTTCTGTTGAGCTTCTTTGCTGGCGATTCCCTTGCACAGTTGGACAGCTACCAAGAAGTCTGCTAGATCAGTTACCAAAACCTGACCTTGACCTCCCTCTTGCACAGGAAACGTCTTCATACAGTCTGCCATCAATGCTCTGAGCGCCAGTACGTACTCATCAACCGACTCACTGGAGTGCTGACAGCGTGTACCAAAATCGAAGTGGGCCCGAACTGCATTGACAGGCTTGTGGAAGATTGACTGAGCAGCACGGAGGTAGTTATCGAACGTCATCTCTTGTTCTTTGTTGTAGTCAGTGTTGTTCCCAGTAAATTTACTGAGTAAAAGTTACTCGGTACTTAGTTATTTTGAATTAAAGTAAGTACTTTTACTTACCGGTAAAATTTTTTCTAAATTTTACTTACTGAATACCGAGTTTCAATTTTGAATTACTCAATTAGAAAAAAATCCGGTAAACTCGGTACTTGGTAATTTACTGGGTTGTTTACTGAGTAAAAGCTTCTGCAATGGGTAGCTCGCCGCATCTGTGCAGAAAATATATGGTTTTTCTTTTGCTAATTGATCTGCTAACGACGATTATACACAATTTTTGCCAATTTTTTTGCAATTTTCACGACTTGTTGCATAACCTAAGCTTTGTTTGCGCAGTAGAATTGTTATAGTGAGGCGCGAAGACTATAGAAGTAGGAATAGAACAAATAGAACAGATCTTCACTTTCCAATTTGGCAAGACTTTGCAATTAAAGCCACATCCTCTAGTCACTATGTATAGTGTGCATATTTAAGGCTTGCCATGCATGCCAATTAGCACAATAAATAATGCGAAATAACACAAAAGAAGATTAAAATTCCGAAAAGTTGAGCTACATTATCTTAAACTCATCAATCAGCACTGAAAAAGGATTCTAGTATCTAAAGGCCATACCCGATTTACATTTTCAGATAAAGTGTACATAGATTTTCAGTAAACATTTTCAGATAAATTGTAGATTTCTGAATGTTGAAGGTTTTACCGAGTTTACTGAATTGTTTACTGAGTACTTACCGGGTTTTCTTTGAAAAACCCAGTACTTACTCGTACTTACTGAATTTCAAAAAATCTGGATTTACTTACTGAATACTTACCGAGTTTTAGAAATTTGAGCTAGGCACAACACTGGTTGTAGTCTGGGTGCGCAGAAAAGAGTGTGTGGGCGTAGTCTCCCAACAACTGCAACATCACCAGATTCTTCTCCGTGTCCGTCATCTTTCCATTGTCTGGCAGTCCGGTGTTGTACATCACGAAAAACGCACGCAATGACCTCTCCCACTGGGGCCACGAAAGTCGGGGCTGCTCTAAAGAGAGCGGCCAGTACTCCTTCGGCTGAATGGCAGGTAGTTTTCGCGCAGCAGCAGCCATTGAAAACACAGAATTGCCGGGCAGGTCGTTGCGGAAACAGCAAACAGTTAGTTACACAACGAATGTAAACAGTTACCGCACAGTTGGCGATCCAAATGCAGCCAAATTTCGCCGGAAAATGAACACACTTTAAGCCCAAGTCGGCAGTCCAAAGTCGCAGCAAAATTGCACGCAAATGGCAGGCGCACAAATGCAGGCAAGTCCGGTCCACATTGCAGGCACAGAACAGTTCACTGGCTGTAGAGGCAAGGGCAAAAATGGACGTTCGGCAACGCACTGGCACGGTGCGGTTGTTTAGCAGCAAATCTCAGTTCAAATTGTTCAGAATTTGGCGCACAAATCGACGCATAAAAGTTCGAATGAGGTAGACACTGCGCCGCCAATTTGGTATGTCGGTGGTCGAGCCTGTGCTGAGGCCATACATGTCGCTGGGTTTTTCCGTGGGGGGGGACCTTTTTGAAATCCCAAATAGGGTTTTGGGACCAAGTCCAAAGTGGGTTTTGCGACCTTTTTTTGGGGTCCAAAGGTGGGTTTTGTCGACCTTTTTTTGGGGTAAAAAGTGGGTTTTGTCGACCTTTTTTAGGGATTCTGGGGCGAAAAATGGCTTCAAAACCCTATTTGGACCGAAAAAAGCCTTTAAAACCCTGTTTTTGCATTAAAAATGCCTTAAAAACCCTGTTCCGGTTGAAAAAAATGCCTTAAAAACCGAATATTGAAGCAACGAATGTAATAAAAGCTGTTTTGCGCTCAAAATACGTATTGAATATGAGTTTCAGCGATAAAATACTGATTGAAATGCGATATATTGACTAAAAATAGTTCACAGAACCCTAATTTCAATTCTGAGGCGCGCGCAAAACCCTGTTTTGACTTATAAGATTACTAAAAAACCCTATTTAGTGATTTGAATGCAGTTCTTAAACCCTGTTTAGGGTTTCTAATCAACCTAAAAACCCTTTCTAGGCTTTCTAGCCAGTGCTAAAACCCTGTTTAGAGTTTCAAAGTAACCTAAAAACCCTAATCAGGCTTTGAAAGTAACCTGAAAACCCTAATCAGGTTTGAAAGTAACCTAAAAACCCTAATTAGGGTTTCAAAGTAACCTGAAAACCCTGTTTAGGGTTTCAAAGTAGCCTAAAAACCCCAATCAGGGTTTAAAAGTAACCTGAAAACCCTGTTTAGGGTTTCAAAGTAGCCTAAAAACCCTAATCAGGGTTTGAAAGTAACCTGAAAACCCTAATCCGGGTTTAAAAGTAACCTGAAAACCCTGTTTAGGGTTTCAAAGTAGCCTAAAAACCCTAATCAGGGTTTGAAAGTAACCTGAAAACCCTAATCAGGGATTAAAAGTAGCCTAAAAACCCTAATCAAGGTTTAAAAGTAACCTGAAAACCCTAATCAGGGTTTAAATGTAACCTGAAAACCCTAATCAGGGTTTCAAAGTAGCCTAAAAACCCTGTTTAGGGTTTTAAAGTAGCCTAAAAACCCTAATCAGGGTTTGAAAGTAACCTGAAAACCCTGTTTAGGGTTTCAAAGTAGCCTAAAAACCCTAATCAGGGTTTGAAAGTAACCTGAAAACCCTAATCAGGGTTTGAAAGTAACCTGAAAACCCTGTTTAGGGTTTCAAAGTAGCTTAAAAACCCTAATCATGGTTTAAAAGTAACCTGAAAACCCTGTTTAGGGTTTAAAAGTAGCCTAAAAACCCTAATCATGGTTTAAAAGTAACCTGAAAACCCTGTTTAGGGTTTCTAAGCAGTCTAAAAACCCTAATCAGGGTTTGAAAGTAACCTGAAAACCCTAATCAGGGTTTCTAAGCAGTCTTAAAACCCTATTTAGGATTTCCGACCCTTACAAAACCCTGTTTTGGGTTGTATGGCAGCCGAAAACCCAATTTTGTGCTGCAGAATGTATTGTCTGGGCTAAAATTTTCTTTACTTTGGAATCCAAAAGTGGGTTTTCAGGCCCCCCCCCAAAAATCCGCTGGGGGGGGGACTTTTGCCGGAAAATCGGGCTTGGGGGGGGGGCGGCCCCCCCTTTACCCCCCCCCCCCCAACGACATGTATGGCTGAGGCCAGGTCGCTGCGGCCCGCTATTAATAGCAACAGTGTGCCGAGGCATGTCTGATAAATGCACGTACACACAAAGCGGGCGCGGCAACAATCTACGCTCTATGCGGCGATACATCACTTGGAAACACCTTTTCATCCGGTCACAAACTCAAAATTTGTTTATTTAGATGTTCAGGGAACGCTTTCAGTTGAAATACAGGGTCCGCCAAAAAAACAACGCAGCAGATTTTTCGCTGTAGCAACGGCAAATCTAAACCGATTTGAATGAATCCTTTCTAAATGAAAGGTAAATAAATCCTTAAAAGATTGCTGAAATTTTCATTAATGTACTCTGCTTAGTTCCTAAGATACAGGGGGGGTCCAACTCAACCAAATCTCAAAATATGATGGGCGCCAACAAAGTTGCCGCCCTATAGCTCATGAATGCTTCAACCGATTAAAACAGTTTTGCCAGCGTTCGATGCAGAATTAACATGGCTTTCTAACAGTAAGTGCAGCGCCGCCCTACCTTCAACTGGTCGCCCAAAATTTAAATTTTTCTGAAGGTGGGAAGTGGGTTGAAAAATAGGTAAAGTTTCAGATCTTGCTATTTCCTCATTTCTAACCGTATAAGGCTCGCCAACCATTTAATCGATTCGACGCAGCTCGGCGAGATCTATAATTGAGTGTAACGCACTTTTTTCTAGCTGCCTTGGTTCAATTTTTGTGAAGCTGTAAAGATATGGCCGGAAATTGTGTGTTTCAGACCCGGATTTTTTAGTTGTTTCTGTGTGCCGTGCGCAAGTGCGTGGTTTGACAACGCTATTCCGCACACGAAAAGATTCGTCACGGTCAGAGCAATTCGAAAATGATGCTCGTTTGTGGCTACGTTGCTTTGCAACCTTTTTATTGCCGTTAAATTAATGCTGATTATGCAATGGCCTGACGGACCCTCAGAAAACAGACGTTTTTATGGATTATCAGAGCGTAAATTTAAACATCTGCTGAATAGAGATTTTAGAACGAATCAAGAGCTTTCGATTGGTGTATTAGACAGCTCTCTAGCTTACCGGCAACCACTTGGATAATTGCAATTTTTATTTTTAACTGCTATCTGAAAGTAGATTTTTTCGATTTCTTGACACCATGCTCAAGATTGCGTGGCCCAAACGAGACCGGAAACGCACCGTTGGAAGCTCCACGGTCTGTTCTATCTACTGGTGAAGACCACGTCCCAATTGAGATGTGTTCACGTGAGCTATAGATAAAAAAACGACGGAAAAACCGTGGTCAGATTTATTAACAATGGTGTTCAAACGCCCTGTGAAGGCCCGTATATAGACCAAGTATGTGCATCCTGATACCATTGGCACCGCCTTGATCTGGCGAATCGAGCCGTGCATCAGGCATTGAGATCGGGTCACATAAACGTTAAAGCCAAGAAGAGCCGGAAATTCACAAAATCTTTCATTTTTACTGCAAATTCCAGTGTTTTAGAGTATGTAGTGGTAGGGCTCGCAGGCGTTACATGTAACAGGCCATCCGCCAAAGGGGAGGGGGTTGGGGGTCTGGCGCCGGCCCGGGGTCTGAGACCAAATTTTGGGATGGGGTTGGACACTAAAAAACGCTCAAAAATCGAAATAATGGCAATTTTTCGGCTAAAAATCGTCAAAAATCGCTAATTTGGGCTGAAATACAGCTAGAAACTGCTGTTTTACAGACGATTTTTGTGTCTGAAATTGCAAAAATTTGCTCAAAATATTACTTGCCAGAAAAATCGAAGGGGGTCGGAAAAATCGTCTCGTGGGGGAGGTCCATGCCGAAGATGCTGAAGCACTTCTCAAACCGCAGTGTATGTAGTTGTGACTACCACGAACCAAGTGAACACGACCTACCTCATTCTGGAATTAACTGTAACATTGACTTAGGCAAGGACCTCCCCAGATGGGGACCCCCCTGAGACGATTTTTCCGACCTCCTCTGATTTTTCTGGCAAGTAATATTTTGAGCAAATTTTTGCAATTTCAGACACAAAAATCGTCTGTAAAACATCAGTTTCTAGCTGTATTTTAGCCAAAATTAGCGATTTTTGACGATTTTTAGCCGAAAAATTGCCATTATTTCGATTTTTGAGCGTTTTTTAGTGTCCAACCCCATCCCAAAATTTGGTCTCAGACCCCGGGCCGGCGCCAGACCCCCAACCCCCTCCCCTTTGGCGGATGGCCTGTTACATGTAACGCCTGCGAGCCCTACCACTACATACTCTAAAACACTGGAATTTGCAGTAAAAATGAAAGATTTTGTGAATTTCCGGCTCTTCTTGGCTTTAACGTTTATGTGACCCGATCTCAATGCCTGATGCACGGCTCGATTCGCCAGATCAAGGCGGTGCCAATGGTATCAGGATGCACATACTTGGTCTATATACGGGCCTTCACAGGGCGTTTGAACACCATTGTTAATTCATCTGACCACGGTTTTTCCGTCGTTTTTTATCTATAGCTCACGTGAGCACATCTCAATTGGGACGTGGTCTTCACCAGTAGATAGAACAGACCGTGGAGCTTCCAACGGTGCGTTTCCGGTCTCGTTTGGGCCACGCAATCTTGAGCATGGTGTCAAGAAATCGAAAAAATCTACTTTCAGATAGCAGTTAAAAATAAAAATTGCAATTATCCAAGTGGTTGCCGGTAAGCTAGAGAGCTGTCTAATACACCAATCGAAAGCTCTTGATTCGTTCTAAAATCTCTATTCAGCAGATGTTTAAATTTACGCTCTGATAATCCATAAAAACGTCTGTTTTCTGAGGGTCCATCAGGCCATTGCTAAATCTGCATTAATTTAACGGCCGTAAAAACGTTGCAAAGCAACGTAGCCACAAGTGAGGATCATTTTCGAACTGCCCTGACTGTGACGAATCTTTTGGTGTGCGGAATAGCGTTGTCAAACCACGCACAAGGGCACGGCACACAGAAACAGCTTAAAAATCCGGGTCTGAAACACACATTTTCAGGCCATATCTTTACAGCTTCACAAAAAATGAAGCAAGGCAGCTAGAAAAAAGTGCGTTACACTCAATTATAGATCTCGCCGAGGTGCGTCGAATAAATGGTTGGCGAGCCTTCCTTCTACGGTTAGAAATGAGGAAATAGCAAGATCTGAAACTTTACCTATTTTTCAACCCACTGCCCACCTTCAGAAAAATTTAAATTTTGGGCGACCAGTTGAAGGTAGATCGGCTCTGAACTGTTAGAAAGCCATGTTAATTCTGCATCGAACGGTGGCAAAACTGTTTCAATCGGTTGAAGCATTCATGAGCTATAGGGCAGCAACTTTGTTGGCGCCCAACATATTTTGAGATTTGGTCGGGTTGGACCCCCCTGCTAAGATATTAGCTTTCAAATTCAAAACAGTGATTTTGCCAGTGAACAAGAGCGATTTTATATTATTCTGCACTTCGTAATAAAACGGATTCCTGCTACTGCTAAGATCTATTGGAGGCTTTACTGGTGACACAGAAACTTGGTTTACTTCAGCACTAAAGTATCATTAGTCCCAGCAGTAGAAATCTGCTTTATTATGAAATGCAACGGAATCGCTCTTGTTGTTTGCCAAAATCTGTTTCGACTTAGAGGGCAAATATCTCAAGAACTAAACTGTGAATCTCAATAAAAATTGCACCAATCTTTGATGAAGTTATCAATCTTTCACTCAAAAAAGGATTCATTCAAATCGGTTGAGATTCATGGTTGCAAAAGTAAAAAATCTGCTGGGTTGTGCTCTATCACTCTTGTTCATTGCCAAAATCTCTGTTTTGATTTTGAGGACAATTATCTCAGGAACCAAGCAGGCTATCTTAACAGACGTTACATCAATCGTTTAAGAATTTATTTATCTTTCATATAAAAAAGGATTCATTCAAATCGGTTGAGATTTGCGGTTGCTACAGCAAAAACTCTGCTGGGTTGTTTTTTTGGCGGCCCTGTAGTTCAAAAAATAACTGTCACTAAACCAAGATAATCTGAAAACAACCTATCAGAAAGCCAGACTGAACGTATCGGAAACTGAGGTCGTGAACGTGGGAAAGCGAGAAACTTTCCGATATGTTCAAAACACTGTCATTTTTAGACCTAAAGTTTGTAGTTAGTGGTTAGTAGTCCAAGCTTTAAGGCTTTTCAGTTTGTAGTTAGTGATTAGTAGTCAATTCAGCCAGCGATCCGAGTTTGTAGCTAGTGGTTAGTAGTCAATTTGCAGTCCCTGGTGGGCTGCGTAAAAATGACGACATCGGTTTATGAGGAGTGGTTTTGGGTACTAAAAAATCGTAACAATCGCAAAAAATCACTAATTTGGGCTCAAATACAGCTAAAATGCATTTATTTTTACAGGCGATTTTAAAAATTTTCGTGTTTGAAGTTCTAAAAAAATGAAAAAATTTACTCAAAAATTACTTGCCCGAAAGATCAGAGGGGGGAGAAGATCGTCTCGGGGGTCCCCGATTGAAGGGTCTGGCTCTTTTGTGTAAGGCAGACCGCCCTCTGTTACATGTCTGGTGGTGGACAATCTAGCCTTAATCATTGGATGATTAATAGTTGTCATTTATGTACATGTATGCACTTATAATTACAGTACAACTACTAAACTAAAATATGATGAACAATGAACTAAAATGCCAAGCAAAGTTTGTAATTTCTGTGATTAATTTTCGCGATTTTTGTAAAATTTTCACTTAAACTGTTATAAAATAACTGTAAACAACCGTGCAGATTTCAAGATTTGAGACTACAAACTCGGCACGAAAAAATATGTAGTTAGTGGTCAATTTGTAGTCAGCGGATTTAGTTTGTAGTTAGAGTTAATTTGTAGTCTCATTTTTCCCAAAAGTCAAGTAGTTAGTAGTCTGTTAGTTTGTAGTTAGTAGTCACTACGAACTAAGGTCTAGTCATTTTCAAAAGGATAATGAGACTTGGAATATGTGAATGAGATTTCAGGCATCCATGACATAGTAGGCATGCTACGCACTTGGGTTCTCGTGCGAATGCCACAGTTCAGCTGGATGTACATGGATGAACTGGTGAAACGATACAACAGACCACTGGCCAAGCTTGCGTACATGATGTCTGTCTACCTTTCCTTTACCCAGTACAACCTGGTAGTTCTCATTGCCGCAAATCGGTACACCGCTGTACTCAAGCCACTCAAACACAGAAAGGTCAGTTAACAAACAGCTATACTTTTATACGAGAGTGGTTCCATGGGCGCCATATGGCCAAGTACGAGCCCCTTTTCATTGGCTCGCTGAAACTCCTACACAAAGGATGTTTGAAACCGACCTACTTCTTAGCTTGACTGGTTAAACGGCAATATTTGGAATAGATCCGGTGAAGGGTTCGAGAGATTTGTAGCAGGGATATGAGGTGTGCTTTTGCGGTCTTTTTTCCGAAAATAACCGGTTTTTTCCTAAGGGTCGGAAAAAACATAAATCGCGGAAAGAACTCAACTAAAAACAGCTAATTTATGTATGTACAGGGTGTGCCAAAAAAAAACAACCCAGCAGATTTTTCGCTGTAGCAACGGCAAATCTCAACCGATTTGAATGAATCCTTTTTTAAATGAAAGATAAATAAATTCTTGAAAGATTGATGTAACGTTTATTAATGTACTCTGCTCAGTTCCTGAGATATTCACTCTCAAAATCAAAGCTGTGATTTTGGCAGTGAACAAGAGGGAATTTTTCTTTTTCCGCTGCACTTCGTAATAAAACGGATTCCTGCTACTGCTGAGGGCTATTGGAGGCTTTACTGGTGACACATAAACTCGGTTCACTTCAACAGTAAAGTGTCATTAGCCCCCAGCAGTAGGAATCTGCTTTATTATGAAGTGCAACGGAATCGCTCTTGTTCTTTGCCAAAATCTGTTTCGACTTTGAGGGCAAATATCTCAAGAACGAAGCAGTGAATCTCAATAAAAATTGCACCAATCTTTGAAGAATTGATCAGTCTTTCACTCAAAGAAAGATTCATTCAAATCGGTTAAGATTCATGGTTGCAAAAGTAAACAATCTGCTGGGTTGTGTTTATCACTCTTGTTCACTGCCAAAATCTCTGTTTTGAAGTTGAGGGCAAATATCTCAGGAACTAAGCAGGCTATCTTAATAAGCGATCCATCGGTCTTTCAAGAATTTATTTATCTTTTATTTAAAAAAAGATTCGTTCAAATCGGTTGCGATTTGCGGTTGCTACAGCAAAAAATCTGCTGGGTTGTTTTTTTTTGGCACACCCTGTATATTTTTAGTTTAACCCACTCGAAATAACCGGACACAAATATGTGTCATGAACCTTTCAACGAACCATTAAAATTCAATTCCGAACCGGTTCGCGATCTTTTTTACCCTTTCAATTGTTCATGTCAGGGTACCTATATCATATGTTCAAGTACCACTCGATCCTTTGGTTCGGATTTTTCGGTTGGAAGTTCGGCCTCCAACTTTCACAAGAACCTACATCTCATTGCGCCTGACCAAATTCTTCGCAAATGCGGAACCGCCGCCAAAATTCGTAAAGTGAGCGGCGGTTCCGAATTCTATTTTCGTAAAACTTTACGAAGTAGCGCTGGCGGTCCACCGTCATGGGCAGAGTTAGAATTTGGCTTCTGTGCTTGGCTTTCTTGTTTTATCTGCCCTATCGGAAAGGGTTTTTTGCTGAGAACGCGATTAGGTTCGCTTACTGAACGAATGCTGATTTCTGAAACCATCTACGTTACACTTTTGGATAGGTTTCGTTAAAAGTTGGCAGCCAGCCAAAATGGGAGGAGTTGAATTTAGACATTCGAAATTCAGTCCCACCCCAAAGACGAAGCTGTGGTTCCGAAAACTTTTTCAAAATTCACAAATCGTGAACCGCCACAGAACTACTCCAATTGGAGTATGGTCTGCGCCAACCGGTTATCCGAACCTATAGGGACATCAAAGTGAACCTCCACATGTACCTTTAGACAGCATTACGAACTTATTTTCTGGTGAAATTTATGAACTTTTACATGGGCCTTTCTTTCCTGTTATGAATATAAGCATACCCGAACATTGAATATGTTCGTTTTGAGGGCAACTTCAATCAGAACTATTGTGAAATTTCCGCTAATTATATCGAACCTCAGAATAACCGTTGTGACACTGGTCTGACGACCAGCATCACTCAACCGACCACCACAAAGGCCAACGCGTGGCTCACTCAACCTGACCACGAGGCCACGATAAGTTTACGCTATCCCGAGTGTCACTGCGGCCCCGGCATCCGTGAGAGCGGTTGTTTGTGGGTTCGAAACCGGTCGAAGCGACTGGAAGTAGTCGACATAAAGCCGAACCCAGACCGCCGAAAGCCGGTGATGGCCAGTAGGTAAATGGGAACCGAACCGGCGCTGCCATTGCACCTAATGGCAGCAAAGGGGAGGGTTGTTTGTAGACAGGGCTACCCCATTGAAGGGCTCTGAAAAGAGCGAGGGGCTGTCCTGAGCTGTCAGAAAGGACAGTGAACTCATAAACAAACAAACAAACAAACAAACAAACAAACAAACAAACAAACAAACAAACAAACAAACAAACAAACAAACAAACAGACAAACAAACAAACAAACAAACAAACAAACACAAACAAACAAACAAACAAACAAACAAACTGACCTCATACGGTTCCGCCTAAAACCGCACCCAGCTCACAGGCTTGTCGAGAAAACCCACGGCCGTTGCATGGCACATGCACAAAGAAAAAACACTAACACAATGTGCTACCGTTGTCAGGTTCGCTTGTGTGTTGGTATGTGTGACTGGCTCTTTCACTGTAGGCCAAACTTCTTCTTCAATGACACGAACTGTAACGGCAGGCCTAACAAATATGCGATGCGTAACGCTTGTACTCCTCTTTGACTTGGCTGTTTACATCTTGTTTGTTTATTTGTTTCTTAATTGCTAGTAATCACATATGTGTTGCCCCAGAGAAGTAAACAGGAAAAGCACATCAGTTCACTTTTATATAGGTAGAGAAAACATCGGCACATAATTGATTACGAAAAAAGTTCGCAATTAAAGAACATATGTTCATTTCGATATAGGTACAGAACAGATAGGTACAGAAATGATGATGGAAAGGTTCATTTAAATGTTCGTAGATAGGTTCTTGAAAGTGTTCCGATTTGACGTCGAAAGGTTCGTCTCCGGTACCCAAATGTTTGTAGAATTTTCGATGAAGGTTCTTCTCGAATTTCTCTTGAATCCCAATCTTTCAATGGTTCTGCATTTTTTGGTTCGACTGAGGTGAACCTAAAACGTCCATTATGAACTGCGCATCTGAACCTTTAGTTACTGTTGATCGGGTATACCCATACCCATACCCGAAACTGGGTATTTGTGAGTAAAACTACCTGAAATTGGGTATACCCATACCCGGGTACTTTTTCTAATACCCATACCCGGGTATACCCGATTTTTTGAAAAATACCGGGTATTTGAATGGGTATTTTTTAGAAAAAATCGCGAAAGACACATTAATTTCTGTCAAAACTCTGCAAAAATTCTCTCAAGGAATTGTTTAGAAACAGAAATACAGTTTTTGCCATGCATCATACATTCACTTTACTGTTTCGAAACCATTAGTTAGCCACCTAATTTGTTTCAATAATTGTATAATTAAGTATTTTGGCCTTTTAATTTTATGCATAAAACACTATGAAAACATCTTACTGAAAAGTGTTTGCGGGCTCAGAAAGGAACGCCCTGGGTTATTATGCACCTCAGTCTCTCACTGCAAAATGCACAGTACACAAAACATGGTACTTAACTGAAGCTGACTTTTTACAAATGTACGTACATGTACGTACAGTACATAAAAAGTCTTTTGCGCGCATACAGTCGGTAGCGTACCCAGGATCATGCATGTAACAGCTCCGCCCGAACCGGGGGGAGGGAGGTAGGGGGTTTTCCGCAGGTGGGAGGTCGAGGGGGGTTTCGCCCAAAGGGGGTCCAAAACTTCAGAAAGCTCCAAAACGCCTGGAAATGTGTTTTAGCACGTTTTTTTCAGTAACGACTCTAAAAATCGCTATTTTATGCTGCCAAATAGCGTTTTAGAGCCAAAAACAAGCAAAAATTGACAAAAAGGGCTTCTAAAACCTCCGATTTTTCTTAAATTTCAGCAGCGGAAACGCCAAATTCGGTTTCCAAAGGCTTTTGAAGCGAATTTTAGGCTAAAAACTAGTGATTTCTGAGCCAGTTTGTTAGTACTACTGGAGCCACTACTGGTACTTGTATTTTTCGGTCGGCGGGGTCCCTTAACCTGTCTCGGGGGGGGGGGGTGAGGGGATTTTGCCTTTCCAGCAGGGAGGTACACCCAAACCCCCTATGCCCAGGATCTTGCAAAACGGGGGGTGTAAAATTTTGAAGTTGCCTGGTTCGGTCGCTGCCCAACAAGTGCGAGAAAGTTTCGCAAAATTAGCCTTAAAAACGTGTTTGAAAAGCATTCTGAGCTTTAAATTGACAGCTTTAGTAGATAATTAATTCATTTCTCTTATTTTTATCTAATTTTCCTCCCTACCTCCACCGCAAAGGGGGTGTAGACACACACCCTACACCCCCTGGGTACGCCACTGCATACAATAAGTTTCTTGCCTCTCGTTTACTTCTAATAGAAATCGGGCTTCTATTTTTGTGCTCCCTTTAAGGATAAGTGCCGTTGTAAGACTAATAAATTTAGTTGGACTATAATTAGAAGGTTACACAGTTTCTATGGATTTGGTGTTGATGCTGAGGCAAGTATTTACAGCAAGCTGAAATTTTTATACAACCATGGTGTGTGGGTGACCCAGAATCAGAAAGACTATTAGAAATTATACTTCAGGAAGCTGTTTCGTTTTTGCCAATATTGATTTACCAAAGTATTCGAAAATTCACAACTGTTCTAGTAACTGTGAAGTAAAACTGCTACACTGAGCACATAATAGTTGCCCAAAAATGCAGATTAAAAAACTATTTTTGCAAAACCAATTGAAATTTGGCATTTTGTGGAATTTACATTTATTTATGCGATTTTAATAAAAAATACCCGATTTATACCCGATACCCGGGTATTTTTAAAATACCTACCCATACCCATACCCGGGTATGGGTATTTAAAAAAATACCTACCCATACCCATACCCAATTCAGATTCAAATACCCATAGCAACAGTACCTTTAGTTTGGATCGATAAGTCTGGAATGAATCTGAACCTCCAACTTGCAAATCCAGCATAGTCCGAAAAAGGGGTGGTCTTTTCGAGTGGGTTAAAAATGGACGTTTGCGATGTATAATAGGCCAGAGACTGACTCAAAACTCTCAGAAAACAACGTAAAAGACCAACCAAATTTGGCAATCTAATTAGTGATGCAACCGGGAGCAGAATACCGGGATTCGGGAAAACCGGGATTACCGGGAAATCAGAATTTCGGGAAATACCGGGATTACCGGGAATATCGGGAAATCGATCAAAACGCATGCAGCATTTAAGACGTTATTTCTGTAAATACCAACTTCCCATAGGTACAGTTGCCCCAACTTTGTTGGATCTTTGAACTTTATATATGGTTGGATAGCCCTTCCCTCACATAGTAAGAAACCACATTTGAATTTTTCAATTTCCCACCCTCTTTTGAAAAACGATGGGAAAACGCCAAAAATGGTTTTCCGACCATAACTTCTGAACGAAACAATATTTTGTTAAACTAAGCACACCATTGAATTGCTCAGGAAATTCTGCATCAGATAAACTATAAACTTATTTTATGCAATGAATTTTTTTACCAAAAAATTTTGAATTTATTCTTTCATAAGCACAACTTTTTTGGTTTTTTGACCGATTTCATGGTCTAAACCTGAAAGGCCACAGAATTTTATTTGTTGTTTTAGAAACTAACTCTATTTAGCATCGAATTAACACCTTAATTTGAAAATCGGAATGTACCCCTTTTTCGCTATTTTGCATTTTATGGTGCCCACTCACTCAAATCCATTAACTGCCGACCAATGGTTTTCGGCCATAACTCATGAACCGAGAGGCGCACATCACAACCGAATGCAGCATTCGATTCGCCATCAATTTCTACATCAGATGCACTGTTGTTGTTAGACCCTACTTTAACGTTTAGAGAAAAAAGTTGGACGTACATATTTTCCATAGTTGATCATTAGCTTAGGTTTTTGATCATTAATCATTAGCTTAGGTTTTTGATTATTTGTGGCTTATACCTGCGATGCCACAGAATTTTATTTGCAGTTTGGAAAACTAGCTGTATTTAGCATCGAATTAACCCATTAATTTGAAAATCGGAACGTACCCCTGTTTCGCTATTTTGCATTTTATGGTACACGCTCACTGAAGGTGGTCAACTGTAGATCAACAGTTTTCGGCCCATAACTCATGAACCGAGAGGCGCACTTCAAAATCTTCTACACCATTCGATTCGCCATTGATTTCTGCATCAGGTGCACCATCAATGTTACTCTACTTGAATTTTTAGTGCCAAAATTTGGTTCTTTTTATTTTCCATATACAAACTAAGCTTACTGAATTAATACAACAATGCTTTCATTCTTGTCTGGTCATTGCCAAAAGGAAGTTTGATTGGTTTGACGTTTTCTGCACGTTATCTTAACTACATGTAGATGGTTTGATCACACTTGGACCAGGTATCCTAGCTAAAAACAGAACAGGGCAAACAGCTACAAATCAGAATCGAAAGATGTGATCATCTTGCTTATAACGCAGTTGTGGTTTCTTGAATACTGACTGAGCACCTTGCTGAGAAACTTGTGCTGTGTGTTTCACATCAGCCGCCTTGGTCAAAACCGTACCCAAAGGCGAAGGTGTAGTTGCATCTGATGAAATCCAGAGCTCTTTTTCTAATTTGAATCCATACATTGCCTCATCCTCTGGCAACCAGAAAAAATCGTCTCCATCGGGGATAAGTACACTGGCAAGTAGACTTTTAACTTTAGTTTAAAAACGCATTCTAAACAATGGAATCAGAGCCTACTGAACAAACACACAGCTATGCGTTAGAAATCACAAAAAACCTAGTGTATCATAACGCCTGTTTAGTTAAGTTCAACTATGGAAAAGGAAAAGATCCAAATTTTGGCACCAAAAATTCAAGTAGAGTAACATTGATGGCGCACCTGATGCAGAAATTCATGGCGAATCGAGTGGTGTAGAAGATTTTGAAGTGCGCCTCTCGGTTCATGAGTTATGGGCCGAAAACTTTTGATCTACAGTTAACCACCTTCTGTGAGCCTGCACCATAAAATGCAAAATAGCGAAAAATGGGTACATTCCGATTTTCAAATTAATGGATTAATTCGATGCTAAATACAGTCAGGGTTGTATAATTAACAGTTAAAAATTCAGACCTGTTATTAACAGTGTTAATAACGTTAATAACAGTGTTATTAACATAAAAACCTGTTAAAAATTCAAAAACGCCTGAATTTGCTCCAGCAGCATGGCAAAAGCCTAGTAAACACTATTTCATGGCCATAAGCTAATCATTTAAAAGGGTATTGCAGTTTTATATAGGAACATAACAGTGCAACAGCATTATGAAAACAGCGAATCATTCACTGGTCTGTAACCGACTGAAAAGACCAGATTCCGAATCACTCTCATGGCTACTTTCATTCACCGAATCTAAGCCATCATCATCTTCTAGGTCCGACAGCACCGAACTAATACCTTAGCAATTGCCTAAAATAGTAACTAACTAGCATAAAAGTGCTCTTAAATTTTGACTAAAACACTTTCCATTTTTTTGGTCTGAAGCATGTTTAAAATACTAGGCTTCCACTGGCAAGAACATCACAAATACAATGTAACTACGCAGAAAGAAGGGTAAAGGTAAGTTTGGTCACCCGAAAATAAAGTGACCGCACTTGTCTTGTCGTAGGCCTGCCTAGCGCTTACCTAAGCCTAAGCCAGAACCTAAGCCTAAGCCTAAGCCTGAACCTAAGCCTAAGCCCTAGCCTGAGCCCTAGCCTGAGCCTAAGCCTAATCCGAAAGCAGTGGTTGAATTTCGGGTGACCAAACTAACCTTTACCGACTGAAAATACGCAACCTTTTTATAGTGGTGGATGCAAAAAAGATAGCCACCGCGAAGTCAATGTCACTTCACTTAACGTTATTATAATAACTTAGGCCTACTTCCAAAAATAGGAAAACGTAAACACAAAGTCTGCTGGTCTTAGTTGCAGTGTTTCGATGGATGGATTGGATTGTCCGGGCGGGGCCGTCGTAACCCCTGCGTTAGGCCACACTGCAGGCCCATCGCGCACACCCATATCATCCTGCCCTTCCTTCGCTACTAGCCGCCACACATGCTCGGTGTCAGTCTGGTCGGGCCTCAGTGGTAGCTGTCCCCGTTCCATATGGCCCAACACATGCGTGGTTGCTATTGTAGCTTTCGGGTGCAACGGCAGCTCCAGTCGGTTCCCATTTACCTACTCGCTGTCACCAGCTTTCCGTAGCCTGGGTTGGGCTTTGTGCCGACGACCAACTCTTTGCGGCAAGAAACTTGCCGCGCCGAGAGGATGAGCGCACGATGTTGCGCACAGTGGCTATGCGGCCTAAACCACTGCACCAACTGTGCCGGCTAGTTGCAGTGTTACTTGACGCGACGGTCTGACAAAGTTCACATGTGTTTACTATACTAAGTTTGTACTCAGACTGTTGAAGGTCTCAATAACTAGCAGAAGTACAGTAAATAATCATTCTATGAAGCGCTGGATGCATCCCGAGTTGCGGGAAGCTTAAAATAATTTTTTACACTAATTCGAATTATTTACAAGCCTCATGTTAATAACGTGTTATTAACGTGTTAATAACACGTGTTAATAACGTGTTTTTAACAGCTACCCAACCCTGAATACAGTTAGTTTTCTAAACAGCAAATAAAATTCTGTGGCATCGCACGTATAAGCCACAAATAATCAAAAACCTAAGCTAATGATTGCTAATATCAACTATGGAAAATAAGTAGATCCAACTTTTTTCTCTAAACGTTCAAGTAGAGTCGAACAACAACAGTGCATCTGATGTAGAAATTGATGGCGAATCGAATGCTGCATTCGATATTGATGTGCGCCTCTCGGTTCATGAGTTATGGCCGAAGACCATTGGTCGGCAGTTAATGGATTTGAGTGAGTGGGCACCATAAAATGCAAAATAGCGAAAAAGGGGTACATTCCGATTTTCAAATTAAGGTGTTAATTCGATGCTAAATAGAGTTAGTTTCTAAAACAACAAATAAAATTCTGTGGCCTTTCAGGTTTAGACCATGAAATCGGTCAAAAACCCAAAAATTTGTGCTTATGAAAGTATAAATTCAAAATTTTTTGGTCAAAAAATTCATCGCATAAAATATGTTTATAGTTTATCTGATGCAGAATTTACTGAGCAATTCAATGGTGTGCTTAGTTTTACAAAATGTTGTTTCGTTCAGAAGTTGTGGTCAGAAAACCATTTTTGGCGTTTTCCCATCGTTTTTCAAAAGAGGGTTAGAAATTGAAAAATTCAAATGTGGTTTCTTACTATGTGAGGGAAGGGCTATCCAACCATATATAAAGTTCAAAGATCCAACAAAGTTGGGGCAACTGTACCTATGGGCTCATGGAAAAGTCGGTTATTACAGAAAACCAGTCTTAAAACATAAATGTTTTCAACATCTGGTTTAGCTATTGATCCCATTTATAGTCGGTTTTCTCAAGGATTTTCTCTTATAACGGGCTAAACTGCAGTACACTGTGTGATCAGATTTATATTGAATGGGTTAGTGAGTTGGTTTGGCAGGCATCAGGCAGCTCGATGTTAATTGGATCAAAAGAGTTGTGTAAGAATAGCCAATCAATGAGTGGCTTTTGTCAATTGAAGGCCTTTGTAAAGTTGGAAGTTTAGAACATAAAGTTTACGGCCTAAACCAATATAAAAATACTTGGAACAAAAAGAAAAGCTGCAAAACATGGCTGTTCGCTCAAATTTAGCAAGTAGCAGTCATTTGAAAACTTATTCAAAGTTTTGCGTGCCGCTGGTACTGACAAAACAGAGTTCGGTATACAATAGATGTCGCTGAAATACATAACAAAAAACTGTCAATACTGACATAAAATATATTTCCCGGTATTTCCCGGTATTAGAGAATATGTGAACGGGGATTAGAAACCGGGAGTGAAAATACCAGGAATTCCCGGTTCTTCTGGAATGCCGCGATCCGGTTGCATCACTAAATCTAAAACAATACATATGTACATGTATACGTATTCGAAAATTCAATATTTTGGCACCAGCGTAGTGTACAATATACTGTGTACCGCGGGCTAATGCATCGTTTATTTTCAGTTATGGGATAACAAATTTACACACAGATTTCTGGTTTTCTGTGTGCTCTACGCAGTAGTGGCGACGTCACCTCAACTCTTTACTGGTCACACATACGTTTTCGACAACATTACTGGACACCCTTATGGAGGCACAGTGATGGAGGATCGAACTTTGCTAGTATGTACGGAAAGGGTTTATGGTCGGGTGACTAGTGAAACACAACAAACTCACACAACACAATCACTCAAAGGCGACTACACAACGGGAATACTCAAACAATCACACGAAACACTCAATCTCTTCATCACCCCTCGCGGACATCGATTGGCCTCTTCTGTGCCTGACGGCTGGGGAAAAACAAACGAATGAACGTGAGAACTGCTCGGCCTCTGTTGACTCGGCATCTCCAGTAAGCTGCTCTGCACTAACACCATGCTGACTCGATCTCTTGTGGGCGATGTTTCGGCCTTGCTGTGCCTTTGCTTGCGTCTGTTGCCTCGTCATTGGTGAAACGTAACTCCATCTCGTGAGCAGCAAACTCAAATGAACTATCATTCTTTTCCTCTGTCTTTCTCTTCTCTCTCTCTTTCTCTTTTCTTAACTCTCCTTCTCTTCTTCCTCCTTCTTCTCTTCATCTTCTTCCTTCTTCTCTTCATCTTCCACCTTCTTCTCATCACCTTACTCCTCATCATCCTCTTCCTCTTCGTCACTCTCTTTACTCCACTTCTTCTCTTCGTCCTCTTTCTCCTTCTCACTACTCTCTCCAAACAAAAACCAGAGCCCATATCTTCACAAGGTGCTTGCCGCACAACATAAACGGAACTGAATTGAAAATGGCTTTCTGCCAAACAAAGAAGAACGGGAGCTCCTTCATCTAACTGTGCTTCATCCTTCACTTCTTTCTTCCCCATGTCTTGCTTCACTGCCACTTGAGCATCTTTGGGAGTCTTTCTGCACGAAACAATCTCTTTGGTTGAACAGGAACGCCCAATGAAAGGAGGATCGACCATTAACTGGATCAGGCGTAGCTGGGGGGAAATCAGGAACCGATCCCAAACAGAAATTATTGTGTTTAATGATCATAATTAATTATAAATTAACGAGTTCTATCGATAAATATCGATTATCGATTATTTTTTGGCAAAATTCCAAAATTTCAAAATCGTCCAAAATGGACGTGTCATATATCATTTGAAAGCCCTTCCCCTGGCGAGTCTAATGATCACTACTTCAGCATAGGGCAGGCCCCGGGGGGCCTGTTTTGCCAAATATAAAAGTAGCCTGAAAGACTCATCAGTATAGGCATGCTCTGGAGGGCCTGTTTTAAAAATAAAAAAAACACGCCTAGGGGACGCATCAGTATAGGCACGCTCCGGAGGGCCTGTCTTAAAAATATAAAAATACCCCTAGGGGACGGATCAGTATAGGTCACGCTCCGGAGGGCCTGTTTTAAAAACATAAAAATACCCCTAGGGGGACGCATCAGTATAGGCACGCTCCAGAGGGCCTGTTTTCCAAATATAAAAATACCTGTAGAGATGCATCAGTACAGGGCACACTTCGGAGGGTCTGTTTTCCAAATATAAAAATACCCCTAGGGGTGCGCATCAGTATAGGGCACGTTCCGGGGTCGTATAGTCATAAGAAAGTTAATTAATTAATATATAGTCCATTTCTGACCATGAAGTGCCAGAACACACAGCCTTTTCCGCTTTCACAGGAGCCTTGCGGGATTGAGACAGGTACTGGGTGAGCAGATGATCAATGTGGTCATTACGCCGCTGTTGTTCGACCTTCCACCCTCTGTAACGCTGCTGTTGCTCGAGCTGCAAGCGTTGTTGTTCGATCTGCCATTGCTGCTGCTGCTCGAGATCACGCTGGATTTGCTCTTGTAGAAGTCGGAGGCTACAGTATCACGAAAGGTAGTGGATGACATGTGAGCATCAAATGGGGGCCACGTCTGTGCCTGATGATCACGATAGCAAGCTTGAGACTGGAAATAGGAGACGCGTGAGCGCAGGAACGGGTGAACTGTGAGGTCTTCTTGGAGAGCAGTAGGCTTGGTTCGGAGGGGTCCCGGCACCAGATGAAAGAGTTTATGGTCGGGGTCACTAGTAAAACACAACAAACTGTAAATGGCCAGTGATGGCCAGTGGGTAAATGGGAACCAAACCGGCGCTGCCGTTGCACCTAATCGTAGCAAAGGGGAGGGTTGTTTGTAGACAGGGCTACCCCATTGAAGGGCTCTGAAAAGAGCGAGGGGCTGTCCTGAGCTGTCAGAAAGGACAGTGAACTCACAAACAAACAAACAAACAAACAAACAAACTCACACAACACAATCACTCAAAGACGGCTACACAACGGGAATACACTCAAACAATCACACAAAACACTCAATCTCTTCAGTACATAGGAGGAGCCACCAAAAACTTACCAACAGATTTTTCACGGTAGCATAGCAAGTATAAATCACAACCGATTTCAACGAAAAGACAGATAAATTCTCAAAAGAGTGGTGACATTATTATTACTATAACGATGTTTTACTGGGCTCCTTCCCGACATACAGTACAAACAAACCACTAAATACTGTTATTTTACTAGTGGATTTTTATTTTACTATTTACTAAATTTACTACAAATTCAGTCGTTTAATTTAATTTTAATTTTTGTTTTACTACCAGGCAGCTCCGATTTTATTAATTTTTGTTTTACTAATAATTTTAGTCATCTTACTACTATTTTACTATGATTTTACTGGTCATACAGTCAGGCACTTAACGCCGTTTATGGTGCCGACACCATATAAGGTGCCGGTACCATATATGCTACCGGTACCGAGGGTAGTGGTACCATATATGGTACCCCTACCCATGGCCATGGGTGCCGGTACCATATATGGTACCACCACAGACCTCGAACGTGGGGGTACCATATATGGTGCTGGTAACATACAGCATTATTTTACTACAATAAAATGCCACTAGTATTATTAATTTATGTTTTACTATACTATAGTAAAATAACAGTACCACTGAAAGCATACGGTTTTCCGGAAATTCAACCAAATTGCGGTTCTTTTCAATCACGAAAACTCACAAATGGACCAGCGCTAAGCCTTATGCAGGTCACGGAAATTGGCCGCCGTACTGAGCATTTCGGCGGCCACAGAAATTAGGTCATCCGATGGTCCGATGTGGCGGTGGTCGTACCATACCAACTACAGTCCTATTACTAGACCTGCGACTCCTGATATCGTCATTTCCAAAGGATAATAGTAGCTGTACTTTCAGGTAGTTTATTTCCTCTACTTGACATTCCACTTCTATGTGGCTTCTGTAGTGACCACAATTTTATACCTACTCATCTTTATCGACCGATTCAGAGCTGCCAAGCGACAGGAGTGGAAGGAACAGACAGAAAAGAACAAAAACGTACCTACACCCAAGTATGCCATTGTGGGCTTTGTCTTGTATCTGTGCATGGTGGGTGCTTGCGTGTACATTTTCCTGGTTTTGACTGTCGGACAAACCGGCTATGTGTATCGGTTTTACTGGGTTTTGCACGACATCTTCAGCTGGATCAACTTGTGGCTGTTGCTGGCTGTCAGCGGTAAGATTAGGAAGCGCATGGCTCAACTCATCTGTTGTGTTAACTCGAGAGATATTGTTAGAAAACGACTCGACACTGGCAAACGTAGACCTGTCAGAAAGTACATCAAGCATGTGGCGCATGTTGCTGTAGATCATACTTGTATGTAGTTAGAGGTAGGGGTCTTGCCAGCCCAGGCCCGATTTTCGCGATATTCAGTAAACCCCCAGCCGGATTCTGTTTCAAAGTCTCTAAATGGGGTTTCAGGAAAGCATTTGAACTCTATTTTATCGGATAAAATAATGTCTTTTGTAAGTTCTAAAGCAAAAATGCGTTTTTTCGCAAGTTTCGAATCAAAAATAGTTTTATTTGCTTTTATGTGCATGTTAAAGCAAAAGTATGGTAACAGGGGGGTCTGGGGGTCTGTGACGCGTTGGTCATTGGTGGTTGTACAATAGATGCGTGAATGTATCGGCGGTGAGCGATGGACGGTACAGTGCAGTGTAGGCAACGAGACCGGCCGGGCTTTATGTTAACAATAAAGTAACGGAGTGAGTAAGGCACGGCATACACTAACGCACAGACTACAGTCATGTCTCGTTAATCCGGACAAGTTGGGACCGGCCAATTTTGTCCGGATTAGCGAATTTCCGGATTAAAGAATCAAAGCTAAAACACTGTTTTTCGGGTCAAAGGCCTGAATGACAGCTTTTTGTTAGATTCTGCAGCTGTACCTCCTAATTAAAACCCAAAAACGTATTTCAGCTGATTATAGCTCCTAAAAAGGCTAAAATAATCACATTCTGACTCAACGAAAAGCATTATTCAATTGAAAATTCACACCTGAATTGAAAAATTGCGCATGGATTTTGTCCAAATCAACCAAATCCGGATTAACGAATCACTTTACCATACAAAATTCGAAGTTGGGACCCCAAATCTTCTGTCCGGATTAACGAATCCGGATCCGGATTAACGAGTCATATAACATGGGGGAAAATTGGGACCTGGCCTATTCTTGTCCGGAAGGCGAATATCCGGATTAACGAGGTCCGGATTAACGAGACATGACTGTAAATGATCTGACAGGGCAGCGCAGTCGGCCGACCTGCCAGTTACGCCAGACATGTTTTACAACTCAGGGGTGATAGCTAAGGTAAATCACCGCTACATGCAAATACCCAATCACACCTGAAACGTGTCGACACAACTACAATATGTAGGCACTCATACATACGCACTCACACAACACCACGCCCCTCCTCTGAGAATGAGGCGGTGTGAGGGCAGAACGGTAAAGATAATGTAAGTCTTCACAACAATGTATCACAAATTTTGGATCAATCGTCGCGGTACTTTGATCTGCTGCCGGTCTCTCAGAGTGTAACGTTGTGGTGGTGGTGTGTAGAACAGTGTGGCTAACTGAGGCTGTTGCTGAGGTGGCGATCAAGGGGGAGTCTGCTGCCCACCTCTGGCCTCTCTGTTTGGTCTGACCATTTGCAACTCATCCTCATCATCTGACGGGCTGCTGGTATAGGTGTAATGGCGCTTGCAACGGCGAGCATTGACGTCTTGCCCATCTTCTAATCAGTAGGTCCAAAAGCCGAGGACTTCCAAGATCCTCAGAGGCCAAGTGTAGGGTGGCTGTCCCTTTCAGACTTACACAGCTGGTCTTCTTACACGGACCTTGTCTCCCTTCCGATATGGCCCAGGGTAGTACAGCTTGCCAATTAGCTGTCGGTCCACTGATGGCTCCTGTGACTGCGATTGAGGATTTCTGAAAGTGTCTGGTGAAGACACTGCAGTCGGCTGTGGGAACTGGAATGGCAGGCGGGCTGCCCAACCAAAGAGCAGCTCAGATGGACTTTTACCTTGGGTAGTTGGTGTAGCTCGGTAACTAGCCAAGAAATCGAGCATGGCGGCATCCCAGACATGGCAGTTGGGGTCTGGTGGCAATGTCTCCACAACACCCTTTAACGTCCCATTGAACCGCTCCACCAGTCCATTTCACTCTGGACTGTATGGTGTGATGCGCATGTGTCTGTTGCCCCTGCTGACCAAGAAGTTGACGAACTCATGACTGATGAATTGAGGACCATTGTCACTGAGTAACTGGGCTGGGTGACCATAGCGCGCAAACACTTCCTTCAGCCAGTTGATGATGGTAGTGCTTGTGGTGTCCTCAGTCCACAACACTTCTGGAAAGTTGCTCATGTAGTCGACCAGGACTACACAATATCCACGTCCATTTGGCGCGTTGGCAAAGCGGCCCGTGATGTCAATGGCGAGCTCAGTCCACAGAGTGATAGGCCTTGGTTGCTCCTGAACTGATTGTTTCACATGTGGTGTGGATTTTGAAGTCTGCTCACATGGTTGGCATGCCTTGACAGTGTGTCTGACCTGTGTGTCCATACCAGGCCACCAGTAACACATACAGAGCAGATGTTTCATCCTGTCAATTCCTGGGTGGCCCTTGTGCGCAAGATGTAAAATCGTTTGCCACAATGCTTGAGGCGCCACCACACAACCTTCACGCGAAATGCATCCATCTTCTAGAGTCAAAGAATGCCAGACAGACTTGTATGGGCTAAGTGCTGCAGGCAACCGTTCCTTGGGACTGCTGCATTTTAGGTGTTCCATCCATCACCTGCTGCAGTGTTCTGTCCCTTGCTGTGAGCTTCTTCAGGTTAGCCCAGGTTGGCCCATTGAGCTGCTCAGTCACAGCATGTAGTGCCTTGACAAACGGGTCTGGCACACCTCTAGTTGCTTGCTTGGCTCGATTTGACTCAGGGATGCGGCTGAGGGCGTCCGCCACAACATTGGCTTTGCCAGGTGTGTGCTGCACAGTGAAGTTGAAAACACTGAGGCATTCAAACCAACGTTCGAACTTGCCACTCTTCCTGCCATTGCCGTACTGCTTCAGCAATGAGGTGAGAGCTTGGTGGTCAGTTCTGAGCACAAAGTAGCGGCCCAGCAGAAACTTCTCCCATTATTCAGCCATGAGCTTCTCTCTCGCTTGCAAAGTAGTTGCGCTGTCTGTCATCTAGGGTGTGGCTACCATAGGCCACAGGTTGCTCCCTGCCATTGTGCTGAATCTGGCTAAGTGCGGCTCCAATGCCGCAATCGCTGGCATCAGTTGTCAGGATCGTCTCTTTGTTTGGGTCAAAGAGAGCTAGCTGTAGATCCTTTGAAACTGCTTCCTTCAGTTTGTTAAATGATTGTTGTTGTTCCTCGCCCCAAGTGAACTTGACAAACTGGCTGTTTTTTTTGCCAGTCTTGCTTGCTGCCTTCCTTGTGAGGGCTCTGAGTGGCTCTGCCATCTGGTGCAGCTCTCTGATGTACTCAAACTGGTAGTTGATCATCCCCAAAAAACGCTGAACTTCTTTCGTTGTAGTTGGCACTGGAAAATTGAGGATGGGCTGCAGATTCTCCTTGCAGGCTTGATGCACCCATGTAACACCACATGACCCAGAAACTTGACTTCTGTCTGAGCAAACTTGCACTTCTTGATGTTCAGGCGGAGGTTAGCTTGGTTCAACTTCTCCAGCACCTGATGAAGCGTCTGATCATGTGTGTCCTTGTCTGGCGCGTGGACAATAATGTCATCCACATAGGGAGTGCACCCAGGCACCTCCTGAAGAAGTTCAGAGATGAACTTTTGAGCCACAGGGCCAGCATCGCACAGTCCCATTGGCAGTCTGCTGTACTGGAACAGACCCAAGGGTGTGATTGTTGCAGTGAGCGGCTTGCTGTCTTTATGCAACGCGATGTTGTGGTAGAATTTTACCAAATCCAAAGTGGTAAAGATAGAAGATTTGGCTAGATGCTGGTTAGGCTTATGATGGTCTCTGATGTTAGGCAGTGGGAAACGCACTGGTTTTACAAAGCTGTTTAGGCGGGTTAGGTCAGTAGTGACGCGTACCGACCCATCTGGCTTGTCAGCAGCTACCATGAGGTTGATGACTGTTGAACGATCCACTTTTGTCCAAATCCCCAGGTCTGCCAGCTCCTGGATTGCCTTCAGAGCACCCTCATTGCGGTAGACTGGTATTGAACGCAGTTTACACTCATAGGGCTGCATGTCAGGCTCCAGCTCAATCCTGTGTTCCAAGTTTGGAATCAATCCCATCTCAGGGCTGAGGAGAGCAGGGTAGCGCCCTCCAATGAGCGCTTGGTAGGTCTGTGGGCCCTTTCCATTAGGACCCAAGCTGGAGGATGGCTGATGTACAGACAGTGGTGCTCCAGCCACTGTCCTGACAGACAGGTCTCCACCTGAGAGTTGCAAATCCAGAGCTTGGATGCAGTCCTTTCCCAACACGGCACTGCATTGAGGGGGTAGCACATACAATAGTGCCTGAGCTGACCGATCTCTGTGGTTGACTGTGCACTGGAAAGTTCGAAGATCAGAATCAACTTGGGAACTGTCGAAGTTGCGCAAACGGCAGTCAGTGGCAGTGGTCTTCAATCCAGGAAACAACCTCTGGATGAGCGGTTCTGGTAGTCCAGAGATATCAGCCTGGCTATCCACAGCACAGGTGATATTCTGCATAGGCTGATCAGGTAGCTTCACTTGCACTGTCAGCTGGAATGCACGTTGTACAGGGTGGGCCATTTATCTATTCCCAGTTTCATTAGGACGTAACTTTTTCCTACACAGACCGATTTTGCTCAAATTTTGTATAGATTCACCCTGATACTTCAAGTTTTTACTGTTAAAATTTTAGCGCGTTCTGACATGAAATGTCTGAATAACAGTAAACTTTTCAAAAGTTCGTTATTGCACAGTGAATTATACTCGTAGTACAGTACAGAACGAGGCTGGCGATTTGTGGTGGAGGCGGAATGGAAGAGGAGCTGCTTTTTATGCAGGATGGGGCGCCTCCCCACTGGGGCCTGGCGGTGCGTGCATGGCTCAACGAGTGGTTCCCAAACCGCTGGATGGGCCGCGGAACCCCCAACATGCCCTGGCCACCACACAGCCCGGACTTAACGCCCTGCGACTTTTTCTTATGGGGCTTTATCACGTCAAAAGTCTCTGCCACGCGACCAGCTGACATTCCAGAACTGAAAGAGCGCATCAGGATGGCCTTTGAAGAGATTACGGTCGAGATGCGGCAGAAGACTATGCTGGAGTACCGACTGAGGCTGGAGAAAGTGATCGAAAAAAGTGGCGGCCACGTGGAGACGCATAACTAGCGACCAGAGTGAAGGATTAATTTTAAATTTTAACTGTAAAAATTTGAAGTGTTAAGACATTTGTATGTAAAATTTTAATAAAATCGATCAGACTGGAAAAAAGTTATGGTTATATGAAACCGGGAATAGATAAATGGCCCACCCTGTACAGCCCCAATGGACACTGAACGAACGACCTTGCTTGCACCAGCTCCATAGCTGGCTTTTTCCTGCAAACAGCTTCAAAGTGTCCCACATTGCGGCAGAAACGGCATGTCTGATTGCAGGCTGGGCAACTGTCATGGTTTCTGTGTCTCTCGCGACCACAATTGCCGCATCTTGCACCCGGCTTTGATTGCTGACTGCTTGACTGCTGTTGTTGAGGGCGTGGTCTCTGTCCCCACTCCTTCCTTGCTATCGAGTCTGGCTTCTTCTTGCAGGTAGCAGCAACTGCCTGACTTGCAGTAGGTATTGTTGTTGAATCATCAATGGCTGTTTGATCTGCCTTGGCAACCTCAGTGGCTTGGAAGGCGTTGAAGAACTCCTGTAGGTTTAGCGCAGCACATGTTAGGAGTTGCTCCTGAACAGGTTTGTGTGTGCTTCCAATAGCACAAACTAACTGCAGGGCGATGAAGTAGTCCAGGCCCTTGTTGGCCAGGTCACACTCTTGGGCTGCTTTTTGGAGTCTACACATGAGCTCAGTACTGGTCTCCCCAGGGAGGTGTTTGATGAAAGTGAATTCTCGGTAGGCACGCACTGTTGACTTTCTTACTTGGAACAGGCGTGACAATGCCTCTCTGTACTGCTGATGTGGGGTAGTAGCTCTGTCCAATTGTGTACTGGCTCTGACCCTTCTAAAGGTTTCTGGTCCGAGACGGCTGGTGATGGTGGTGTTCTTCTCATGGTCTGTCATCGTTTCTCCAGCCTTCATCTCTTGCTGCTCAACCAAGTGGTCCAGCTTTGAGGTAAAGTCGTCCCAGGTCCTAGACGGCTCATGGCTTCCCAGCGGCCAGAATGGAGGCATATCTGGTACAGACCATGGACGGCAGGCATGTTGTTGGTTGATGCCTGCAGGCTGGAGTGAGTCTTCGTTAGTCATTGGTTCTTCTGGTAGTGTCGCTTGCCTGTAGTACACCCACTGACGGAATTGCAAACTTGGTTGAAGAATTGGCGTAGCTTAAGCAATCAACCAAATGATTGCCGCGCAGCAGTTGTTTTGTTTCGTTTATGCCGGTAGCTATCGGCGTCCCGGTAGCAGCACTGGTTGAAACACGGTGCGGGATTGGCTTGATTGGCGTCCCAGTCGAAGTCTTTCCCACGTACGCAAAGCAAAACACCAAAGGTTGCAAGCCGAACAGTACTTGGTAGCCGGCGGTCCAATAATTTCTGCAGGTGGCAGGAAGAACTATCCTTCGATAGCACTCATGTTTGCTGTAGCAGGTGGCAGGAAGAACTATCCTTCGATAGCACTCCTGTTCGCTGTGGCAGGTGGCAGGAAAACTATCCTTCGATAGCACTCCTGTTTGCTGTAAGATGACGTCGAAGTGTTGGTGGCCACACTGAAGCGAATCTTCACCGATTGACTGCCAGTGACACGAGTGGAGCGGCGTTGCCAGTGACGCGTTGGTCATTGGTGGTTGTAGCCGCGTGAGTGTGTCGGCAGTGAGCGATGGACGGTGCAGTGCAGTGTAGGCAACGAGACCGGCCGGGGTTTATGTTAACAATAAAGTAACGGAGTGAGTAAGGCACGGCATACACTAACGCACAGACTAAATGATCTGACAGGGCAGCGCAGTCGGCCGACCTGCCAGTTACGGCAGACATGTTTTACAACTCAGGGGTGATAGCTAAGGTAAATCACCGCTACATGCAAATACCCAATCACACCTGAAACGTGTCGACACAACTACAATATGTAGGCACTCATACATACGCACTCACACGACAGTCTGCCCCCGCCCTACTTAGGGCAGACCCCTCGGATCGGACCCCCAAGACGATTTGTTGCGATTTTTTTTACAATTTCAGACTTAAAATTGTGAAAATCGCCTGTAAAACAGCACTTTTTAGCTGTATTTCAGCCCAAACTAGCAATTTTTACGCTTTTTTGCCGAAAAATTGCGATTTTTAAGCGTTTTTAGTGACCCCCCGCCGGCGCCAGACCCAGGTCTTATAACCGGAGGGGTCTTATCCCCCTTCAACACACCGGTGTTTCTAATTGTCGGGAAGTCGCGCGCTTCCCGACAGCTGTCGGGAAGATAAATTTTTCAGTTCCCGATTTTTTTGTTGTCGGGAAAGTTTTTGGCATAACAGCTTACTGACAGCAAAACACTTCACAATAGCAATTTTTTGAGCTTACCGATAGTTTTTGGTAATTCCCAACAATTTAGGAAAATTTCCAGAAGCTTATCGGAAAGCTTCTAATAAAAAAACAAAAAATAGCCAAAAAAGAGAGACTGTCGGACAACATTTTCGTTGTCGGAAACCAGGTTCCCGATAGTTGTTCGTTGTCGGGAAGCGCGTTTCTAAGAATTACGCCAAAACGCCAAATGGCGTAGGTATGTTGCATTGGGATAAAGGTGGAAAACTCCGGTACAGTGTAGTAGTACCAATCCAACACCATACTATAAACAGCACTATACACTGTATATAGCACTGTATTGGTTTAGGTGGAAAGAAAAAGGTTTATTGCAGTGGTGGCATGTAAGATGGGTAGGATTATTGAACGGGCTAGCCGTCTCTTTGATTCAGCCTGCATGTTTTTTGGTTTTTTCGGAACTTTGTAATAGTACTGTGTCTGTGTTGTGTGTGAATGTTTCTTTCTGAATAAATTGATTTGGTTGGACTGAAGAATCTTTATGCGACGAAAGTATATCTAAGCAGTACACCAAATGGTTGAACAGATTTTCTTAATTGAATAGTTTGATCTCCTGACAAAAAAGCAACAAACAATGGAAAGAACTAGTAAATGGTAGACAACAAACAACCGGACTTCAAGTGAATAACAAAAAGGCTGCAGATATCAGAATGACCTGCCCGTGGACCTTCAGTCTCTCTCTTTCTTTAGTGGCAGTAGCAGTAGAACTGGAGACAGTGGTAGTCAGTGGCGCCAGACCCAGATCATTGGCAGAGGTGGTTGTGGTACTGGAAGTGGGAGGCGTGGTTGTGGTGGTAGTGGTAGGAGTAGTTATAGAAGTTGTTGTAGAAGTAGTGGTACTGGTAGTGGTAGTGATAGTTGCTGTTGCAGTGGTGGTAACTGTAGGAGTAGTGGTTGTAATGGTAGATGTAGTTGTAGGGATCGTGGTGGTTGTCATTGTAGTTGTAGTTGTACTTGTAGTAGTAGTAGTGCTTGTAATGGTAGATGTAGTGGTAGGAGTAGTGGTTGTAGATGTAGTGGTAGTTGAAGAAGTAGTGGTAGGAGTAGTTGTAGTTGTAGGAGTAGTGGTAGTGGTAGTTGTAGAAGTAGTGGTAGTGGTGCTGGTAGATGTGGTGGTAGTTGTAGGAGTAGTTGTGGTGGTAGTTGTAGGAGTAGTTGTGGTGGTAGTTGTAGGAGTAGTGGTAGTGGAAGTGGTAGAAGTAGTGGTAGTGGTGCTGGTAGATGTGGTGGTAGTTGTAGGAGTAGTGGTAGTGGAAGTGGTGCTGGTAGTTGTGGTTGTGGGAGTAGTGGTAGTGGTGCTGGTAGTTGTAGTTGTAGGACTAGTGGTAGTGGTAGAAGTAGTGGTAGTGGTGCTGGTAGATGTGGTGGTAGTTGTAGGAGTAGTGGTAGTAGTGCTGGTAGTTGTAGGAGTAGTGGTAGTGGTGCTGGTAGTTGTGGTTGTAGGAGTAGTGGTTGTGGTTCTGGTAGTTGTGGTTGGAGTAGTAGTAGTAGTGGTGCTGGTAGTTGTGGTTGTAGGAGTAGTGGTAGTGGTGCTGGTAGTTGTGGTTGTAGGAGTAGTGGTAGTGGTGCTGGTAGTTGTAGTTGTAGTTGTAGGAGTAGTTGTAGTGGTGCTGGTAGTTGTAGTTGTAGTTGTAGGAGTAGTGGTAGTGGAAGTGGTAGTTGTAGTTGTAGGAGTAGTGGTAGTGGAAGTGGTAGTAGTAGTAGTGGTAGTGGTGGTGGTAGATGTAGTAGAGGTAGTGGTGGTTGGTGGTTTCAGGTTCTTGTTACACTGATCCTTCAGATTGCAGCAGCACAAGATTCCATTGACGTCTGGGTCTCTCACACATGTGTTGTTGACTGTACAGAAGTTCTGATCAGCACAGCCTGCTTTCTTCAGCTTGGATGCCCTGAAAAGGCTATAACAGAACCGATTTGTTGGTGGCTGACATTGCTCAAGTTGGCCCTTTCTGTTGTAGCACTGAGCCACAAATCGCCCTGGTGGCTTCAGCAGCTTAGTGTTGCAGTTGTCTTCAGCATAGCAGCAGCACAGAGTCTCCTTGCTTCTCGCGTTCATAGCACACTTCCTGTGACCCAGCTTTTCACACCTTTTCCCATCATCACACCCCGCCTCTATGGACCTCAGGCCGATGAAACTGATGTAACAGAAATCGTCTTGCTTTGGTTTTGCTTGACATCGAATCTTGCGTTGATCTTTGTTCAGACACTCTGTCACACTGGGGACCAGTTTCTGTCCATTACAGTTGTCATGACGGTTGCAGCAGCAGAGAAATTTGTGCCGACTGGTCTTGTTGCACTTGAAATCGGTAATCGATGCACATCTCCGTTCATGGGTGCATCCAGCACGCCAGACTTTCCGCTTCTTCAACTCGCTGAAGCAGTACTTATCCCTGGGACTACGACACTCCTGTTTGGCAACGCGTTTGCCTCGCTCAACCTGGTGACACTGATGAACACTGGGCGTCTCTCTGCATTCGTCCTTGACCGTGCAGCAGCAGTACATAATGTCAGTCATGCGTTTGTAACATGGTTCCCACTTGTAGTTTGCACATAGATCGCTGTAGCTGCATTCTCCGTAGGTGAACTGGTTATGCTCATCATACCAGCTGAGACACCAACTTTGCTTACTTCGATCACACTTGACAGGTCGCAGACCAGGACCAGCTGGACACACCTTCACTCTGGCAGGCTTCAGCTCAGCAGTGTTGCACTTCGGTTGTCCAGTACAGCAACAGACCATTCGTCCATTCAATGCCTTGCACTGCAAATCATTAGCAGCTCCGGACCCACACTCACCCTCGTTGTCACATCCCGAACTGATGATGGTGTGGTCAGTGAGGTGGTAGACATTCTTGCAGAAGCGCACAAACTCATTGGTGCACTTTTCCTCCTGACCGCCACTCTTGAAGCAGATATCGACACGAGGCTTCTGCTCGAACTTATCATTGCATCTGTCAGAGTCACAGCAGCAAATGTAGCCCGAATGATGCTCGCTGTGCATCTTGATGCAACCATGATATCCAGACTTGATGGCCTCAGCACAGTTGTAGCCATCATCGCAGTGAACGTCCATCAATCGGTTGCCTTCGTCATACTGGTTCAGGCAGAAAGGTTGGTGTTGCTCACAGATCAGCGGCTCCTCATCAACCATTGGCTGACACCTCAGCGCTGAACTGGTGCACAGACACAACACAACAAACAGGAAAAGCACAGACACACTAGTCATGATCACAGAGATTTGCAGATATGAATGCTATGCAAATTTTTGAAACTTACGACTTCTGTATACAATCACAAATTAATGATTGAACAAAATATGCATACTGTCCATTTAGTTTGCAGTATTTTTTGTGTAGGATCTGTCTGGATCGGCCTTCTTTTTCATAGCTCGTCTGACTGCAGCCGGTTCACAAGGAACACGTGTTCTAGAGTTCAAAGCTCTGTGAGGCACAGCCTCAGACAATGCATTTTTGCAGAAAGCAGAGAAGATTTGCCAAACATTAGTGATATCTGGAGAAGCGAAGACATTCTGTCAATCTACTGTGGATCAGGTATACCTGTATACCTGTACCTGATTATCAGGTAGATTTGTAATACCCACCTGATACCTACCTGATACCTGATCGGGTACTTTCGAACCGTATGCACAGTTATTGTTTTTGCCAACCCGTACTATGTGTATTAGTGTCGTGTCTGTTATTATTATGTTAAGCGTCAATTCTATTGGCTGCGTTGTCGTGTTAGAATCCCCGCTCGAGCCATTCCAAGTTTACGGTTGTGTATTGTCGGCCATCTTGGCGCGCTTCTTTCTTGTTGACGAGCTGAGGAGTAAGTGTGCGGTCGCTCCGACTGTTCTGTCTCAGTAAAGTGTGAATAAACGGGTAAAGCCAGTAAGCGTTGTGCTGTAATTCTGGTACCGACAATTCAACCTGTCGACAGGCAGTAAGTAAGACTGTTCTTTATTATTATTATTCGCTCGCTCAACCATTAGTTATCGCTCGCTCCAGCCGGTAACCTCCCATAGTGGATGCCGCTGAGTTCTTCTTTCTTGCGGTCGGTAACTTCCCATAGCGGATACCACTGCACTATTCTTTGCTTCTTTTCCGCCGTGTCTTCCCGCCGGCGTGCCTATAAACATTTGTGTATTTTCTTTCAACCCAGCACCGTGCTAGCGCTGTGCTGCCCGGTACCTACTACGACTATTCTCTCCGTGCAATTGTAGTCTAACCTACGATTGCCCGGAATTTCAACTCACCTCTGCCGTGTACGTCCACTGTGGTCGCGCCATCACCACGACTTCATCAACCTAAAAAGTGGCGCAGTGCACGTACCTACCTGATTTTGGGTATTTTTGGACTGAAACAGATGCAGGTATCAGGTACAAACAGAAGGCATCAAATGGTAGTTTATGACCGATTTGTTCATTGAAAAAGCATGTAGGAAGGCTAATTTTTAAAATTTTCTCGCCCTGGTTGGGCCATTGCTCAACCAGGCCTCTTCAAACTACAATACCTCCTAATTTCTGCTAATACTGTACTCAGAATACTTTCAAAAGCGTTTTTCAAGCTAATTTTGTGAAAATTTTCTCGCCATGATTGAGCCATGGCCATGGTAAAAAAATTATACAGGGTGTGCCAAAAAATACAACCCAGCAGATTTTTCGTTGTAGCAACCGCAAATTTCAACCGATTTGAATGAATCCTTTTTTAAATGAAAGATAAATAAATTCTTAAAAGATTGCTGAAATTTTCATTAATGTACTCCGCTTAGTTCCTGAGATGTTGGCTCTCAAAATCAAAACAGTGATTTTGGCAGTGAACAAGAGGGATTTTTTTATTATTCTGCACTTCGTAATAAAACGGATTCCTGCTACTGCTAAGGGCTCTTGGAGGCTTTACTGGTGACAGAGAAACTCGGTTTACTTCAACACTAAAGTATCATTAGCCCCAGCAGTAGGAATCTGCTTTATTATGAAATGCAACGGAATCGCTCTTGTTCTTTGCCAGAATCTGTTTCGACTTAGAGGGCAAATATCTCAAGAACTAAACTGTGAATCTCAATAAAAATTGCACCAATCTTTGATGAATTTATCAATCTTTCACTCAAAAAGGATTCATTCAAATCGGTTGAGATTCATGGTTGCAAAAGTAAAAAATCTGCTTCTTGTGGTTGTGCTCTATCACTCTTGTTCATTGCCAAAATCTCAGTTTTGATTTTGAGGACAAATATCTCAGGAACAAGGCAGCCTATCGTAATAAACGTTGCATCAATCTTTCAAGAATTTATTTATCTTTCATTTAAAAAAGGATTCATTCAAATCGGTAGAGATTTGCGTTTGCTACAGCAAAAAATCTGCTGGGTTGTTTTTTTGGCACACCCTGTACGTACTTCCTTTTGCAAAATCCTGTGTAAGCCAATGAATAAAGGCGAAGACAAACAGGGACACACTTGAACGGGTAAAAAGGGGTTATGAGAAGCCTTACTCTAAGTGGCAAAGATAAACCACCAGCGGTGAATGTGCAAAGCGATTCCACACCCTTGTAATATTTTGAGAGTGGGGTTTTAGCATTTTGTGCAGTTTCATAACGAAAAAATCCTAAAATAACTGGAACTAATCTGATTTTAGCTGCCTTTTGAGCCTAAATTGGTAGTTCGAGCGATTTTTCGGCTAAAATCCGGATTTTAACTTTTTATGGGAGAATACCTAATACCTAATACCTGATACCTGTATTTTTGTGAATACCTGATACCTGATATTAGGTACTTTCTCAATACCTGCCCACAGTAGCCCACAGTATGCCAATCAGCTCTCATGATGTAGTTTTGGTATAGCGTCCAGTTGGCCTTTTTATAGTCAAGCTTCTGTGCAATGCACTGGCCACTATCAGTAGCAAAAGAATACTGGAAGAGAACCATGTGGTGATTGGAGTTACCAAAGCGTTCAACAACTTCAAACGGGGACACAACTAGGTAAAAGGTCCAGCACAGCTTCTTCTCTTGTTGGTTCAAAGACCATTTGTGACAAGCAATCGTCTAGCACACATTTCATAAACGCATCATTTTCATTTGCCCACTGGCAAGCAGACCAATCGATATTTGGAAAGGAAGTTAATAAAGAGTCAGTCTCTGATTCGATCGAGTCTTGGTATTTAGACCCAAAGTTGAAGGTTTTGCGTAGAGGGCTGCAAGTTGGAGGGCTAACACTTTTCCATAGGTTATAACCACCGCAAAGGATTTCATAATTCGACGTTCCACGCTCGAGATCGGTCCGCTTAACTATGGGACCGAAATTTCAAAATCGAATTTCTAGTTTCTAATCTGAGTTTCGACTTAAAAATTGGGGCTTTTAGGTAACTTTTGGAGTACTTTAAGAATCAACGATCGAATTCCATTTTTTAGGAAAAAAGTTTTTTTCGACCCCCTTTGGGCCCCCTAGCTCCTCTGGAACCCGCCCTTAACCGTTCTTTTTATTTCAGAATATTGTAGCGCTATCACTTCCCTACAAATTGGCCATTATTATACAATTATTGCCAAGACCAGATGAATCTGGTCTGCGCAAGTGGTGATACCAGATTCTGTGGCTGATTACCCATATGCCACAATAGTCAGTCGGTCAGTCACAAACGTATGCACAGTCAGTAAAATTAAAATATGTGAAAGGTAGGTAGCCCGCATCCGCATGTATGTCAATGTTTGTGCTGCACAGCATTGCATACCGTACATAGGTCTGTAGTATTGCATAAGTTGTATTAGCTTTGTATTTATAGCAAGTCGACAGTAAAGTACAGTAATGTTTGTTTGTTGTTTTGTTTGCACTACTGATACGTGTTTTAATTGGTTTATTATTCCGAGCATATGCCGGCACAGTTGGTGTAGTGGTTTAGGCCGCATAGCCACTGTGCGCGACGTCGTGCGCTCATCCTCTCGGCGCGGCAAGTTTCTTGCCGCAAAGAGTTGGTCGTCGGCACAAAGCCCAACCCAGGCTACCGAAAGCTGGTGACAGCGAGTAGGTAAATGGGAACCGACTGGAGCTGCCGTTGCACCCGAAAGCTACAATAGCAACCACACACGTGTCGGGACATATGGAACGGGGACAGCTACCACTGAGACCCGACGAGACTGACACCGAGCATGTGAGGCGGCTAGTAGCGAAGGAAGGGCAGGATGATATGGGTGTATGTGACGGGCCCGCAGTGTGGCCTAACGCAGGGGTTACGACGGCCCCGCCCGGTCAATCCATCCATCCATTCCGAGCATATTATTAGTCATTTTATCGCATATTATTTATTCGTTTCTGGTATTTTTTCAAAGGTCGATCCGATCCGATGTGCAGGGGCCTTACGACCTGCAGTCAGATTTGTGGTCCGTTTGGCGACCCCCGTGATTCGTCACCTCGAACGTTTGCCCTTCTTTCACTGCCATTCACTCCTAGCCATGCTTCTGGGTACCGGTCACTACGAGAGTGTCCGGCGTGTTGGACCTGGACCGTATTTGTTTGTTTGGATCAGGGATGTGAGGTGTGTTTTTTTCCGGTGTTTTTTTCCGTTTTTTCCGAAAAAAACCGGTTTTTTCCTAAGAGTCGGAAAAAAACATAAATCGCGGAAAAAACTCAAGCTAAAAATAGCTAATTTATGTCATTTTTCAGTTAAAAAATGGACTTTTGAGATGTATAATTGGCTAAACTGACTCAAAACTGTTAGAAAAACAACAGAAAATACCAAATTTGGCAAGCTAAAACAAAAAGGCAAACTGCTGTACGAAAATTTGTTTATAGTGTTTATTGATGGAGCCTGTCAGGGACTGTTTCAAGCCTGTTTCGTGATTTATATCCATGTAAGACGGGTATTTCTGTTCTGAAAAGACTCAGGAAGGCACTAGAAAGCGTTAGGAATAATAAAACCAGGCTAGGATGCTCAGAACTTGTTTAGGAAAAAAACCGGAAAAAACTGAAAAAGACAGGCCGAGGTTTTTTTCGGAAAAATATCCATCCCTGGTTTGGATATTGTATACACAATGTAACTTAACTTAGTGATTGTAATAAAACTGAAAGTGAAATGCACGTGTGCGCTGTTTTTCAGCAGTGGGAATCATCTACATACAATGTACGTATTTACAGCAGCAACAATCACAAAAAACAGACAATATAGATCGGAATTGCCGTATGTGAAATTAAACCAATCTGCTGGGAAAATTAGAGAAATGTGTTAAGCTGTAAAAAGCGCTTTTGACAAAAACGCTTTTTACAAAAGTAACTTCCATTTGTCCTTTCAAATTATCAATTATGTACTCTGTAGTTTTTTCTACCTGTTTCATTGCAAGACAAACTAGCCACTTAGCAGATTGGTCTATTGATCTAAAAACTGTTTTAATGGAGGGAGTATGATGTCCTAATTTAAGATGCATTTTGCGAGAAAGTCAGCTTTGGTGCCGAAGAGAGGGGGCAAGCAGGGCCATCTAACGGATCTGGCTGATATTTATATCTATTAAAATAGAGCACAGTCGAAGACCAACGGTGCATGCCCGGTCACCAGCAACCCCTAGAACCGGAGCTAAAGCCCATGTGCGCAAAGCTTGTAATCTCTGAACGCCACTCTGTCTTTGATCATTTGGTGGGCCATCATGGTTTATTATCTCAACGCGAAAGATAAGGCCACGTAAACTACGGTAAGCTACGTAAACTACGCCGCCGATCTTACGCAGCGCTCAATGCTGGAGAGAAAAATAAAGACAAAAAAGAAGAATCTTTTTTATCGGATTCAATCAGAGGAATCGAGCCGGTTGAGGAAGAAATTATTGCATTCGCATAATACACACAGTCATTTTGTGCGTGGAAGGTGCTATGCTGGCTAACAACTCTTCTTTATATTATTTTTATTCGTTTCTTCACTTCGGTCGGCGCCAGCACTGCAGAGTGGGAGAGAGAGAAAGGAGTGGTTAGGTAATAAGAGCAGCTAAGCTTCAATGGATTCCTAAGGTAATACGTCGCCTTCCTAAAATACGTATTCTGCTTGTTCTTTTGCATTTTTTATGTTCGCTATCTTCGTCGTTTATTTTTTTCCTCTGAAAAAACAATGGCGGAAAATAGGGCGGCTGTTCTTAATTTCACGAAGACCGGCCCCCAGCGTGTTTGATACTGTAGCTCATGTTTTGTCAATTTGAAATGGATTTGGATTCAAACGGAGCTGTTTTCAGAGATTACAAGCTTAAGTAGAATACGCTTTACACCCCCTCAAAGTTGGGTCGGCAGCAATTTTCGGGCTCATTTTAATTGCTTTGCCACCCTCCATTCAAACGATCACCCTTCATTCGTTTCTGAAGCTAGGATCCCGACTCGCATATGGTTTTGTAGCTGGTCCAATGGCCTTTCATTTTCTGGTACTCCCGTTTCCAGATCGTAGCTGGTTACCGAGATATTCGCCGAAAAAATGTAGTCATAGTCAAACGGTTTGACCATACATATACATGTACTACGGGGGTTGGGGGGTTACCCCCTGCTGGAACACCCCCCCCCCCCGAGACAGGTTAAGCGACCCCCCGACCCAAAAATACAAGTACTAGTAGCGGCTCCCAGTACTAACAAACTGGCTCAGAAATGACTAATTTTTATTCTAAAATTCGCTTGAAAAGCCTTTGAAAACCGAATTTGGCGTTTCCACTGCTGATATTTATGAGAAATCGGTGTTTTTGGAAGCCGTTTTTGTCATTTTTTGCTTGTTTCCAGCTCGAAAACGCTATAAGGCAGCTTAAAATAGCGATTTTTAGCGTCCTTACGGAAAAAACGTGCTAAAAACGCATTTCCAGGCGTTTTGAAGCTTTTAGAAATTTGGGCCCCCTTCTGGGCGAACCCCCCTCGACCCCCACCTGAGGAACGCCCCTACCCCCTCCCCCAGGTCGGCCCAGAGCTGTTACATGTATGGGTTTTATCGAATCTACTGTTTCCTTGGAAGTTGTATATGTTCAATCTGTGATAAAGCGTTTCCAGTTTCCAACAGATCAACTTATATTCAACACCATTAAATATCACAACCGTCCAGTCGTACCTGTTGTGCGTCTCTGATCCCTCTTAATGCAAACCTGGTCTCTAGGTGTGTGCCAACGTTAAGCTGCGCAACCTAATAAGCCTAGCGTCATCGGATACGACATCACCCCCTCCCTCAGCTAAACACAGTAATAAGCAAAACAAACACTACTACAGAAGCACATACGTATGTATCACAGTCACTACAAATTTAAACTGCTTCTTCTTCTGAGGATTTTGGCGCAAGTTGTAGCGATGTTTCACAACCGGTCTAGCAGGGGGTGCTCGCCTTCGTTCAGGTGCAGAAAGAACTACCCTATCCAGCACCTCAGGCAGGAAGTGGCGCTTCAAACAGCGAGCATTCCAGATCTGGCCGTCGGCCAACTTGTAGGTCCAGAAGCCCAGTCTCTCAACAACTTTCATTGGTTTACTGTAAGGCAACTGACCTTTTCGCACAGCAACAGCAGGTAGTTTGACTCGAACTAGGTCGCCTTTTCGGTATGGACCAGGACAACGAATTTTCTTTGGATGCACATTCTTGTTGCCGGCGATGGGCGGAGCTTGTGAAGTTGGCGGAGATTTGGTCTCGGGAGATTCCACTCCCTCCTCCAGCGAATGAACGATTTTGTGGGGCAGCCGGGCGCGTTGACCAAAAAGCAGTTCAGCAGGGCTTTCAGGGTGACCGGCTAACGGCAGGGCGCGGTACAAGGCCAGGATTTCGTGCAACTTCGAGTGCCAAGTACCCGCGGCAGCAGAAAAACCACGAATGTTCGAAATGAATGTACCATTAAAGCATTCAACCAGTCCATTCCGTTCAGGGTTAAAAACCGGGGAGCGAAAATGACGAATTCCATGGTTGACTAGGAACGCAGCAAACTCGGTGCTGATAAACTGCGGCCCGTTGTCAGATACCAGCTGAGCAGGGTTGCGCGAAAACTTCTGCCAACCAGGTGGTGATTTTGGTTGTAGTGATATCCTTTGTGCACAGAACTTCTGGATAATTAGAATAATAATCGACTAAGACAACAATGTACTGTGCGTTGTTCGGCGCATCCGCAATTGGTCCCATTATGTCGATTGCGACTTTATCCCACGGCATAGTGGGCTTCAGGATTTTTTGCAGTACATATGGTACGGCTGGTGTTGATTTATTTGAAAGTTCGCAGGGCTGACAGCATTTCACCTTTTGCTCCATGTCACCATCGATGCCGGGCCACCAGTACAGTTCATGGAGCTTTCTTTTCATACACACAATGCCGGGGTGACCACGATGCGCAGTTTCTAGCACAGTTTTTTGCAAGTTGGCGGGCACAACTACATGGCCGCCTCCGACTCCTGTGAGCAATCCGTCTTCGTTTGACAGCTCTGTACGAATTGGCAGAAACGAACGAACCTGGTTGGGCAGCTTGACAGATGGCGGCCACCCAGTTTCTACATACGATTGCACTTTGGTAAGCACAGCGTCTGGCCAACTTTGTTGCAATTGTGACATCTGGGAGGGGAACTGTTGGACTTGTCTGGCCCCAGGACTGACAGGGAAGACGAACGACAATTGAGAGAATTGTTGAGTGCCTGCTCGGTGTTGTATGTAGTACTTGACAGCTTCTGTGGTAACCGAGTAGATGTCATGAAGATGGGCGGGATCAGAGAGGTGTCGTGGCGGCTGCCACGAATGTACATAGATATATTGATTGCACTTTAAACTTAGCGCTGTATCGTACGTGTGTGTAAGCATGCCTGCTCTGAGAATGAGCTGAATTAATAGGGTATGAGTAAGAGGAAAAATAGGTGTGTAGAAAGAATTGCTAAGAAAAGCAATGTGCGCGCATAAACGAGAAACTGTACGATTTAATTGACGGTGTGAGAGGAGAAGAAAATTTACGCCCAGTTTCGCCACATGGCATCCCAGCGTCGGGAGAAGAAGTAACTGCCTTATCCTCAAAAATTATCAAACTTAGTTGTTGCCAAATTTTCGCTCTAAAAACTCCCCTAGCCTAAAACAGTTAGCTGTAGCCTCTAAGAAGATAGAAGATGGCGCAAACCTTAGCCTCTCACAAAGGAAGACAAACGCGCGCGCGTAACGCTTTAGACCGAGCGCTGGACTTGGCCCAAGAAGTTGTGACATTGAAAGTCTGCGATGTTCCGGACGACGATTTGGATTCAGCGCATCAAATTGCAGCTGAAAAATTGTACGATCTGCAGACGAAACTGGAGAAACTCGAGACGGCTAATCAACTATTGGCAGACGCATATGCCGAAATAGACGTTGGCGAAGCTGAAGAATTTCAAGCAGTCCTGGAAAGAGATGAACCCTTTATGGAGGACGTGACAACGTCTATTTCTCGTCTGAAAGCTTTCAAAGACGGCATGGACCGAAGGTTAGCCAATGGTACTGCTCGACGCAATGACTTAGAGGGTCAGGTTCATGAGCTAACGCAGAAACTAAACGACATGCAGGCGAATCCTGCGGGCGCTGCTCCTGCCGCCGCCAATTCTTCAGTTAAACTTCCCAAGCTCGAGATCGAAAGGTTCAATGGAAACGTAATGAAATGGCGCGAGTTTTGGGATTCATTTGAAGCGGCAGTACACGCCAACACCAAGCTCACGGCGGTTGAAAAGTTCAATTACTTGAAAACGAAATTGTCTGGCGATGCCTTGACTGCTGTCAGTGGTTTCCAGCTTTCAAACCAGAACTATGCCACTGCAGTTGACGTGCTTAAACGGCGATTTGGCAACGCTCAGGCAATAATTGACGCTCACTACATTGCTTTGAATGAACTGCAGCCGGCCGTAAATCAAGCTCAGAAACTCCGTCAGCTGTACGACAGCATGGAAAACCACTTAAGAAGTTTAGAAGCAGCTGGAGATGACGTTGATACAAGACAGATGGTTGCGCTGCTCAAGTCTAAACTACCGGAAGAAGTACTTCATCAGCTGAACATGCAGAAAGAAGAAGATGAAGACTGGACTGTGAAGAATCTCAGAAAACTGTTGGGTCGGTATATCTCATCAAGAGA
>JASANB010004850.1:0-15955 GCA_030248155.1 Sabatieria punctata
AGAGTAACCTGAAAACCCTTTTTACGGTTTGACAGTAGCCTGAAACCCCTTTTTACGGCTGAAAGTAGCCTGAAAACCCTGTTTACGGCTTGAAAGTAGCCTGAAAACCCTTTTTACGGCTGAAAGTAGCCTGAAAACCCTGTTTACGGCTTGAAAGTAGCCTGAAAATCCGTTTTACGGCTTGTAAGTAGCCTGAAAACCCTGTTTACGGCTTGAAAGTAGCCTGAAAACCCTGTTTACGGCTTGAAAGTAGCCTGAAAACCCTTTTTACGGTTTGAAAGTAGCCTGAAAACCCTGTTTACGGCTTGGAAGTAATCTGAAAACCCTGTTTACAGCTTGAAAGTAGCCTGAAAACCCTGTTTACGGCTTGGAAGTAATCTGAAAACCCTGTTTACAGCTTGAAAGTAGCCTGAAAACCCTTTTTACGGCTTGAAAGTAGCCTGGAAACCCTGTTTACGGCTTGGAAGTAGCCTGAAAACCCTGTTTACGGCTTGGAAGTAATCTGAAAACCCTGTTTACAGCTTGAAAGTAGCCTGAAAACCCTGTTTATGGTTTGAAAGTAACCTGAAAACCCTGTTTACGGCTTGAAAATAGCCTGAAAACCCTGTTTACGGTTTGAAAGTAACCTGAAAACCCTGTTTAGGGTTTCAAAGTAACCTGAAACCCTAATCAGGGTTTCAAAGTAACCTGAAAACCCTGTTTAGGGTTTCAAAGTAACCTGAAAACCCTGTTTAGGGCTTCTAGAGTAACGTGAAAACCCTAATCAGGGTTTGAAAGTAACCTGAAAACCCTGTTTTGGGTTTAAAAGTAGCCGAAAAACCCTCAACAGGGTTTAAAAGTAACCGGAAAACCTTGTTTAGGGTTTCAAAGTAACCTAAAACCCTAAATCAGGGTTTAAAATAAGCGAAAAACCCTGTTTAGGGTTTAAAAGTAGCCTAAAAACCCTAATCAAGGTTTAAAGGTTACCTAAAAACCCTATTTAGGATTTCTAAGCCTTACAAAAACCCTGTTTTGGGTTCCACAGTAGGCGAAAACCCAATTTTGTTCTTCAGAATATATTGCCTGGGCTAAAATTTTCTTTACTTCGGAATACAAAAGTGGGTTTTCAGGTCCCCCAAAAATCCACTGGGGGGGGGGCTTTTGTCGAAAAATCGGGCTTGGGGGCGGCCCCCTTTTACCCCCCAACACATACATGTAACAGGGGGTCTGGCGGGTCTGCCCCCCACGCGACTTAGGCCAGACCCCCGCCCCCGGATGGGGACCTCCCTCGAGACCCCCCTCCGATTTTTCTGGCAAGTAGATTTTTGAGCAAATTTTTGCAATTTTTTACAATTTCAGACACAAAAATTGCCAAAATCGCCTGCAAAACAGCACTTTTTAGTTGTATTTCAGCCCAAATTAGCGATTTTTGGCGATTTTAACCCTAAAATTGCGCTTTTTTCGATTTTTGAACGGTTTTTAGTGCCCTACACCCTCCCAAAATTTTGGCTGAGACCCCCCGGCCGGCGCCAAACCCCCAACCCCCCTCCCCTTCGGCGGATGACCTGTTACATGTAGGGTATGCCCCAACATATGTATGTATGTTTCTCGGATGATGGTGAAAAAAGTTGTACAAGACAGTACACTGTACTGTAGTTAAAAAAAATTTAAGTATTTATTTAATTAAGAACGTTGGCACCGACATGCATACTAGAACATCAAAAAGAAGCATTGGAAATGAACTGAGCGCAAAAAATTACCCTATGGGTCATTTCATGGCACTTAGTGCATAATTCTCGTCTGGAAAACGCATGGAAAAAATCAGATTTTCGACCAACTTTGACCAGCCACTGCTCGAGAACCGAAACGATTCCCACGGGTTTGAAAGCAGTTTTGGAGAGCCCATGCAAGGGCTAATTGACGCCTGAAGTGCGGAGCCTAGATGAAGTGCTCGGCAAAATTCCAAGGCATTTGAAAATTGGATGTAAAAATTTCTCGATTTTCAGCAGTTCAGATCGAGGACCATAAAACGGGACTGGGTGAAGCTAGAGCGATGAAATTGGTAGAGTAAGTAGTCCATACCAATGCCTTAATTGTCTGCAAATTTCAGCCAAAACGCTCAATTCTGAAGAGAGTTACAAGCTCTTGAATGTACAGCATAAAATCGATCGATTTTTCGGATGCGCCGCCGGGCGAACTTCTGGGGGTCCGTGTGGGCGAACCAGGGCGCGCTGGGCAGAACCGTTTGGGGCGATAAGTTAACTATACTAAAGGTTCATCGTGAGGTATACCAAGCGGCTGGGTGCCGACCACCATGTGAACATGTTCTTCGCTAGCCTGCCCCACTTTTACAGACAATGCCAATTAAGAGCGCGAAAGGCAAAGCAACACATAACGAGGAATTAACAACAAGGCTCGCTGGAGTTAGGCGAAACGCCAAACTAACTATAATACTTGCGCCGATCCAAGCAAAAATTTGCATAGAACATAACTAAAACGAAGGTTCAGAATCACCAAAGTAAACGTTTACTCGATGTTTAAATACTGCGTAGAGCTACTTAGAAGCAGTGAACAGCATTCTGAGGGACTTAGCAGTGTTGTACTAGTGCATTTCCAATGACAGAACCTAAAATATTCATTGTTCCGTACTTTGGAAAGCCGCAACCGCCGAGTTTCGATTTTAGCAATACAGGGGGCCTTGCCCGTGGTGGGTAGGGCCTGTCCTGTTCTCGTCATCTGAGACGTGGCGTTGAGGAGGTCGTTGCTGCCGATGCTAACAAGATAGTGCTGAATATCGGCAACGATCGTTCGACCCAAAAACCGGCCTTTGTACCTTGGATCGAGAAATGATGCCAATTGCAAATTCCTTAATATGCATAAAAACAAGAGAATTTTGGAGACTTTCACGAAATTTAGCAGCTTCATGAGGGCACTCGGACGTGTCAAAGCTTAGTTATATGAATTTTATAGCAAGTTTTCTAGGTCGGGGAAAATCGGCCGATAATCATTACTATTTGGTATTATTTGGTATAAAAAATAGGTAATATGGATTCCGACCCCCGGACCCCCACCGAATTCGGACCCCCAGCCTGGTACGGAAAAATGGTTCTTAAGATTCGGAACCCCACCTAGGCCGTAGTTTAAAATTTACGAAATTTTATTTGGAAAATTATGGGGCACATTTGGACACCTCGGTACACGGACCATTCCCCCCATCCACCGAGCACACTAACTTTAGGCCTCAGTTTCAAGCTGCAATTCAAGTTTCTTCCGGAACCAATTTTCACTTTATTTCTTCTATTTTAGTGTATGATCTCTGCTGTTCTTCCGGTACCAATTTTCACTATATTTCTCCTATTTTACTGTATGATCTCTTCTGATCTTCCGGTACCGATTTTCACTTTACTTCTTCTATTTTAGTGTATGATTTGTGCTAGTGCGTCTGGTCGCAAATTCTCTCTGGTAGATTGGAGTACTGACGCAACTCTGTTCGGGCACTTTATACTTGATTCGATATTGCCATATGGTACTGTTGCATGCGTATACGCATTACGCATATCATTACGCAAAGTACGCATTGTATTTTAGAATGCGTATACGCATACGCATACGCATACGCATTTGAATTTCATTACGCAATATTATTACGCATTCTGCCAAAAGTTTGCATATTTTTGCGTAATGCGTATTGAATCTCAAAAACAGCAGCCTTTTCGAATGTCTTGCAAAAAATTTAGTGCAAGTTGTTACCAAATGGTCATTCCTCATGTTTTTTTAGTGTGAGGTGAGGGTACCAGAAATCTTCTGAGATAATTTGAAGCTTTGACTAAGTTGTGCTTGCTAATATTTAAAATACAGGCTAAGTTTTAAGAGATAAGGAAACGTGTGACAAATCCTTGAATTTAGAGTTTATACGGTTTCACTGCAGTGGCGTATCCAGGGGGTGCAGGGTGGGTACACCCCCGTTTGCGGTGGAGGTAGGAAGAGAAAGTCTGTCAAAAATAAGCGAAACTAATGAATTATGTACCAAAACTGTCTGTTTTGTGCTTACATAGAATGCCTTTTAAATGCGTTTTTGAAGGCTAAATTTCAAAATTTTTCTCGCCCTGGTTCTGGTTGGGCTCGCCCTGGTGGGGCAGAAGCCCAACCAGGCCACTTTAAACTACTAAAACTTGTAATTTCTGTTAATGTGTTTTAAACGCGTTTTTGAAGGCAACTTTTGCTAAATTTTCTTAAGACACTTTCAAAATTTTACACCCCCTGCCGAAATCGTGGATATACGCCGCTGTTCCACTGTGTGTTTATTATGTTTGAATGCTACTGGACTTCTCTAATGAACATTTGACCAATTTCTTTTGTAATAAGTTTAGGAAAGCGCACATCTCTTGCCTTTTGAAAACATACATACTATAGTGCAATTCTTTGGGGGCAGAAATTTATCAGCAAGCCTCAACTATGTCTCAAAAAACCTGGATTATAAAGTTGGACATCCAAACAGCCTACTGCAGAGCCAGAAAACCTGTTCAGTGAAATTTCTTATTGTTTCTGAGATTACGCATTACGCATACGCAATACGCAAAATACGCATTAGTTTTTGCAATGCGTATACGCAAACTCATACGCATTTGTAATTGGAATGCGCATACGCATACGCATACGCATACGCATTTGAAAAATTCGGTATTAAACAACAGTACCATATGGTGTGATTACATATTTCCTTGTGTAGCGTAAGTACGATAAATCTTTTTAAATACTTCGTTATTATTGGTCTACCTACATGCGCGCGTACTACTGTTTCTAAGTAAATTAATTTGAAATATAATTTAATTATAATTTACTTGTATTAGTAAATTTCTAAAAAAATTAATTGAAATTATACTTATAATTTACTTAAGGCAAAAATTCACTTTTAATATAATTCAAACTATAATTTACCTGTATTAGTAAATTTCTAAAAAGTATAATTAAAATTATAATTATAATTTACTTAGCAACAGTAGCGCGTACGAATATACTACTGTACTGTGGAATGGAACCAATGTGATGCTCCTTTCGAGCGAAAGAGATACAATGTAGTCTCGGTTAATGTGTTCAACAACGGCATTTCAATTCCCCAATACTATCAGGGTTCGCATTCGGTCAGGAGATTTAAAATTTGTCATGGGATTTTGGGACTTATCAGCGGAAATTGCGGTGCGTCACTACATAAAAACATGCATTCAGTAGGTTGTAGAAGCAGCAATGAAAGCGCATGTAATTCAGACCATATCAGTGCGTTTTAGAAGGGTAATTTTTCAAAAATTTTCTCGCCCTGGTTGGACGGCCCAACCAACCTTTTCAACCTACTAAACCTGTTAGTTCTGTGGTCAGAATGCCTTTCTTACGCGTTTTTGAAGGTTGATTTTTTAGAAAATTTTAGCCCTGGTTGGGCGGCCGAACCAAACCTCTTCAAACTACTAAAACTGTTAGTTGTATGCTCAGACTGCCTTTCAAACGCAATTTTCAAAATTTCCTCGCATCTGGTTGGGCAGGCAAAATCGGGGGCATGTCAGGGGATTTTGGATCAACAGATTGCCACGACCCTGACTATGATGAGTTTTAGATTCATATATACAGTAGTAGCTCCTTCGCTATTTGTTCACTGTAATGCTCAATGTTGACCTTCCGCTTTAACTGTTACGCAGCTTTTTTTACTCACCACCAAGTCAAGCATTTTGGACAATCGTTTAGCCGATGCTTATTTTATTTCTATGATGTGCAGTTTGCTGGGAAATACGTTACGCAAAGTCATTACATAATGATTATATGAACGAATTTACCGCATTGCAGTAATTTATAAAATCAGAGCTTAAAGAAACCGATTGCCGGCTGAATCCCACCTGGCAAGGCAAACTGCCATATTAAATTTTACCCTAAAGGATGATCCTAACTCTGAACCTGCACCCAGCTAAGCCTGAACCTAAGCATCAGCTTGAAACTGAGCCCTAAAGTTAGGGTGGTCGGCGGATGGGGGAATGGTCCGCGTACCGACGTGTCCAAATGTGCCCCGAAATTTGCAAACAAAATTTCGGGAAATTTAAACTACGGTCCCGGGGTGGGGTTCCGAATCCACAAACCGTTGTTTCCGTACCAGGCTGGGGGTCCGAATTCGGTGGGGGTCCGGGGGTCCGGGGATCCGAATCCATATTACCAAAAAATACCATCTGGTATTTGGTATTTTTGATACGCAGTTAGTAGTTTACGCACCGTTCGCATCAGCAGCGACCCCAACTGGGCGCCGATCTTTCGGAGTGGTGAATTTGCGTAGATCAATCAGAGAACCGTTCTATTTCAGCTTGCATTAACAAATTTCGCGTTTTGGTGAAGAAGTAGCTGGAAAATCAGCTTATATTAAAATTTTAAAAAGAAAAAAGCGTAAAAAATCAGGTGTGTCACGGCGGCCCCGGCACCCATGGAAGCCGTGTGTTTGTGGGTTCGAAACCTGTCGAGGCGATGGGAAGTAGTCGACACAAAGCCCAACCCAGGCCGTCGAAAGTCAGCAATGGCAAGTAGATAAATGGGGACCGAACCTTAGCTGTCTTGCACACACCGACAGCAAAAGGGGAGGGTTGTTGTTAAGAAGGCTGCTGGACCTTCTGTCTCTTCTTGCTCTATAGCAGTTGGCTACTCCTAGTCCGAAAGGACAAAAAGTTACAACAACAAAATAACATTTCTACAGGACATATGTAAATGCAGCGGAACCACTGACAGCATCACCAATATCGACTCTGTCCTTGGTCTCAGCCGTGAAGTAAAAACATTTGGATTGTTCGTTTAATGGTTGCCCCATCAGCGAAACCTATCAGGTCCAATTTTTCGACCAATCATTTCCCATTTTGGTACTATGTCAATCAGAAAAGGTGCCGAGATGAGACGTTTTTTGCCTGACGAAATTGAGACGTTTAGCGATGGGTGTAGAGTTTCGCTGATTTTTTATATTCTACCCCGATTTTTGAAACAACCAATCACCTTTCCTTTTCCAGAGCCGATCCTATACAGTTGTACATACATGGTGCATAATATGGTAAATTCGCTTTTCCAATGCTTTAGATATCAGCAGCTTTGAAAGCATTTTTATACGTACTGTAGATTCTCGGAAAGAATATCAGAAGAAAACTAAGTAGCAAAAGCACTGCACTATAGCAACTGCGCGGAGATGCACCACAGCTAACAGAAAGAAGCTAATACGATGCAAGCATAACAGATAAAGCAACTGCACTAATTGACCAGAAAGCTGCGTTCACTAACACCAAATCTTTGGGGCGTGCAAAAATTATGTAATGTCATGAGGGGTTGGGAGGTTCGCCAAATGACTACTAATCATTACGGTGGGGGAGAGGGGTTGGCGACTTCATTACGTAATTCTTTTAAAGTGCAGAAATCACTGAAGTGGCCATAATTTTAATTGTTTTGACGTACAGTACATGTACATGTACATGTAATTCGATTTGAAGCAAACAGTGACATTTGACATTATATTAAGAGTTTATAAGGATATAGCACTTATTAACTCGATCTTTTACAGGATTCGTGCGACTTTTCAGAGCAAAATTCCCTGACCAAACTCAAATTTCCCTCACCAATCAGAATGAGAACATTCTAACAAGGGTGAGAAGTTTTAAAAAATTGGCCCTGAAAAACGAATTTAAACGGTATTCTGAGTGGAAAATTTCAAGTTGTGGTAGCTGTGGAAAGTCAAAAGTTCCATTTTCAAAAGGGTGGTGTGTAAAGCACTGACAGGGCCCTTTGGGCAAGACATGATTCTACTGCTATCAAATTTTTCCCTGACCGGACACCAAATTTCATGAATTTTCCCTGATTCCCTAAATTATTTAAAATTATGTAAGTTTTCCATGACTTGCTGACTTTTTCAGTCCCGCACGAACTCTGGTTTATAACTATCAATTATCAGTCAAGTGATATGGCAGCAGCCCTAAAATCCATGATAAAGCACTTTGGTTTCATAGACTCGGCTCTTGTACCCTCCATTTGGTGCTGCTCCCTGGTGATGATGGCGACAATTTCCCGTTTCTGTTCCGTACATTCTGTTTACTGATGCTTTCTCGTTAAAAGATTCAATGCACCCTGCTACTTTTCCACCAAAACGCGCAATTTGTTAATGCAAGCTGAAATAGAACGGTTCTCTGATCGATCTAACCAAATTCACCACTCCGAAAGATCGGCGCCCAATTGGGGTCGCTGCTGATGCGAACGGTGCGTACGGTGCGTAAACTACTAACTGCCTTTTTGATACCATTTACATCCCTAATACTGATGCGTCCCCTAGGGGTACTTTTATGTTTTTAAAACAGGGTCTCTGGAGCGTGCCCTATACCGATGCGTCCCCAAGGGTACTTTTATGTTTTTAATTGTCACTGCACGAGAAAGTGGGCCATTTTGCAGGCCATGAGGAAGCAAAGAATTGAATGAGAATGTTGAAAATTTAGATGTAGATGTAGTTTTGATAGAAAAGAACGAATTTGAAGTCCGTTTTGCCCTAGCTCTCTGTCTTCGTCTGATATAGAACCCAGTACCTTCCACAGTATGACAAAACTCAATGTTGCTAAACTTAAAATTTAGATTCTGAAACATATGTAAAAATACACGCTGAATCTCATGGTGACATATATTTTTTGTTTAAAATCGAAAATTCCATTTTTTCGGACTCTGAAATTTTTAAAGCGAAAAAAACTCAAATTTTTGTCATAGGAAAAGTCGTTTGAATGGCTTAAAAGATGCGCCATTTTGTCCTCTTTTGAATGGTATAAAGATATCTAGGGGTTGGATGGGGTGGACGGGCCACTTTGGCCGTTTGAATGCTCAAAAATCGATAATCTATTTTACTTTTTCTCAAAATATATGCCTTAGGATTAGTTTGTTCAGGTTATATGCATAACACTAATTGCAGAATGACGTTTTCATGCCTCAGATAGTTTAAACAGACCATTTGATACTGTTTTTACATCTGCATATTGGTGTCTCCTTCTGAGGTGCGCCTTTTGAGCATGACTTATGTGTGATACAGTAAGTGCCGACTCTTCTGTCAATTTCATGCAGAACGCAAAAGTTCAATGATTATTTTACACATGAGTCATGCTCAAAAGATGCACCTCAGAAGGAGACACCAATATGCAGATGTGAAAACAGTAGCAAATGGTCTGTTTAAACTATCTGAGGCATGAAAACGTCATTCTACAATTAGTGTTATGCATATAACCTGGACAAACTAATCCTAAGGCATATATTTTGAGAAAAAGTAAAATAGATGATCGATTTTTGAGCATTCAAACGGCCAAAGTGGCCCGTCCACCCCATCCAACCCCTAGATATCTTTATACCATTCAAAAGAGGACAAAATGGCGCATCTTTTAAGCCATTCAAACGACTTTTCCTATAACAAAAATTTGAGTTTGTTTCGCTTTAAAAATTTCAGAGTCCGAAAAAATGGAATTTCCGATTTTAAACAAAAAAATAGATGTCACCATGAGATTCAGCGTGTATTTTTACATATGCTTCAAAATCTAAATTTTAAGTTTAGCAACATTGAGTTTTGTCATACTGTGGAAGGTACAGGGTTCTATATCAGACGAAGAAAGAGAGCTAGGGCAAAACGGACTTCAAATTCGTTCTTATCTATCAAAACTACATCTACATGTAAATTTTCAACAATCTCATTCAATTCTTTGCTTCCTCATGGCCCGCAAAATGGCCATTTTGGCCCGCTTTCTCGTGCAGTGACAATTAAACCAGGCCCTCCCGAGCGTGCCTATAATACTGATGCGTCTCTAGGGGTACTTTTATTTTTGGCAAAACAGGCCTCCTGGTGCGTGCCCTATGCAGATTTAGTGATCATTAGACTCGTCAGGCGAAGGGCTTTCAAATGATATGTAACATGACCATTTTGGACGATTTTGGAATTTTGCCAAAAAATAATCGTTAATCGATATTTATCGATAAAACTTGTTAATTTATAATAAGTTATGATCATTAAAAGTATTAATTTTAATCTGGGGCCGGTTCCTGAGTTTACGCCCGGAAACTATACATTTACCGCCAAAATTGATTTCTAGGGCTTAAAAACGCATCTGGAGGCTTTCTAGCAGCCTCTACCAACGTTTGGTAGACTTTTATTTTCGTCCCCCCTGTCCCCCCTGGGACCCCCATGCACATGTATGCTAACTAACTAGTTTAGTGAACTTAATTGTAGCCTGTGTAGAATGAAATATAGAAGAAGAAGAAAAAGAAAATATCGTCTTAGTCCCTCAGTCCCCGAGCACAAAAAGACCGACCACGAGGCAGTGACGCGTCTTCTAGAAAGTATGGCCGCGCTGTGGAAAGAGAAGTCGAAATCGAGTGCCCGGAAGATCGTGACCAAAATGCGCACTTCATTCCAGTACGAGAAACAAGAGGCCGAGAAGCAGTTGGACTTGGCCGTCAGTCAGGGCCTCGTCTTTCGACTCTACATGAGTGTGCCCTACGTAGAGGCCTCCCATTTCGACCCACAGGCGTTGCGCATGAACAAGAACCGTCAATTAGCTCTGCGACACAACTCGGACACTTCGCAACTGGTGGTGAGAGTGGTGCGAGAGTGGTGTGGGGCGGCGGCTGGCTTGGGAGAGGGCAAGACGCTGGAGATGGTGAAGAACTTTATCGACCGCACCTTCCAGATTCACAGGAACGGCCCGATTGACCTGTATTCGTTGCTCAAGAGCGGCGCGGAGAAAGCGCTCAGAAGTGGAGATTTGATCAAGGACCCGGACGGTGGTTTTCGTCTGGGCGCCGGAGCTTTACAACATGATTCCAATTCTAATAACAATAACTTGGACGATGATCTAGAGTCGAATGGCTCCAATGGCTTCCTGGAGAGAAGGTCGCTGCCCAAGAGAAGCAAGCATGCGAAGGTGGATGCTTTTTTGAGCTTCTGTTCTGTTAAAGAAAGACGCCTTTTTAGGCAAAACCCAGCACTAGCAGGGTGTGTTATGAGTGCAACAACAGTGGTGCGAAAGCGGAGAGAACACTGGTCTGCTGTGAATGCGGTAGAATAGGTAGGTGAAAGATTTATTCTGAGTCTCAAACATTCGAGAAGCAATACTGATACTACGCCCCATACATGTACTAGGAGGTTTGTGGCATACATGGGCCGGAAAAATCCGGAGGGGGTATGGAGACCTCGGGGGGGGGGTACAAAAAAGCCCAAAAAACGCCTATTTTGCCTTAAATAAGCGAAAATTTTCTCCCTCCGGATGGGGGAGTTGGGGTATGGACGGCCGAGGGGAGTATTGGCCGGCGAGGGGGTAAACCCCCCTTACCCCCCGGCCCATGTATGGTTTGTGGGTTACCCCTTGCTGGAAAGGCCAAACCCCCTTGCCCCCACCCCGAGACAAGTTAAGGGACCCCCGACCCAAAAATACAAGTACCAGTAGTGGCTCCAGTACTAACAAACTGTCTCAGAAATCACTAATTTTTAGCCTAAAATTTCCTTGAAAAGCCTTTGGAACCCGAATTTTCCACTGCTGATATTTAAGAGCCAGTCTCTGAACCGATCGAGTTTCAGTATTCAGACCCAAAAATGAAACTTTGGCGTGGAGGGCTCAAAGTTGGAGGACTAATACGTCTTGATAGGTTATATAACCACCGCAAAGAATTTCCAGATTCGACGCTCCACGCTCGAGATATGGCCTTCTAAAAATCGGCCCGCTTAACTATGGGACCAAAATTTCGAAATCGAATTTCTGACTTGCTGATCGGAATTCAGACCTAACAAACGGGGTTTTTGCGTAACTTTTTGAGTAGTTTAAGAATCTTTTACTAAATTTCATTTTTGGAAAAAAAATTTTTTTCGCCCCCCTATCGGGGGGCATAACTCGTCTGGAACCCCCTAGACCGTTCTTTTTATTTCAGATTATTGTAGCGCTATATCTTAGCTACACGCCGGTGTAAAACATTACCGGCTACCGGACGGCAAACACTGAAATATTTGCGTTCAAAAATTAAAAATGCCACATTTTGCATGTTTCACTGTGCCCAAAAATTTTCAACTCCATGTTCCAGCTTACCAATTGGAGTTGAATGCTAAAAATTGATGTCTAAGCTGTACTTTTTGAGTAGTTTAAGAAACTTTCATTGAATTTCATTTTTGGAAAAAAGTTTTTTTCGCCCCCCCCCCTATCGGGGGCATAGCTCGTCTGGAACCCCCCTAGACCGTTCTTTTTATTTCAGATTATTGTAGCGCTATATCTTAGCTACACGCCGGTGTAAAACATTACGGGCTACCGGACGGCAAACACTGAAATATTTGCGTTCAAAAATTAAAAATGCCACATTTTGCATGTTTCACTGGGGTACATAAATTTCCAACTCCATGTTTCAGCTTACTAATTGGAGTTGAATGCTAAAAATTGATGTCTAAGCTGTACTTTTAGAGTAGTTTAAGAAACTTTCATTGAATTTCATTTTTGGAAAAAAAATTCTTTTTCGTCACCCTATCGGGGGGCATAACTCGTCTGGAACCCCCCTAGACCGTTCTTTTTATTTCAGATTATTGTAGCGCTATATCTTCGCTACACGCCGGTGTAAAACAATATGGGCTGCCGGACGGCAAACATTGAAATATTTGCGTTCAAAGATTAAAAATGCCACATTAGGGGGGGCGAAAAAAATTTTTTTCCAAAAATGAAATTCAATGAAAGATTCTTAAACTACTCAAAAAGTACAGCTTAGACATCAATTTTTAGCATTCAACTCCAATTAGTAAGCTGAAACATGGAGTTGGAAATTTATGTACCCCAGTGAAACATGCAAAATGTGGCATTTTTAATTTTTGAACGCAAATATTTCAGTGTTTGCCGTCCAGCAGCCCGTAATGTTTTACACCGGCGTGTAGCTAAGATATAGCGCTACAATAATCTGAAATAAAAAGAACGGTCTAGGGGGGGTTCCAGACGAGTTATGCCCCCCGATAGGGGGGCGAAAAAAAATTTTTTTTCCAAAAATGAAATTTAGTAAAGGATTCTTAAACTACTCAAAAAGTTACGCAAAAACCCCGTTTGTTAGGTCTGAATTCCGATCAGCAAGTCAGAAATTCGATATCGAAATTTTGGTCCCATAGTTAAGCGGGCCGATTTTTAGAAGGCCATATCTCGAACGTGGAGCGTCGAATCTGGAAATTCTTTGCAGGTCATTGATAACTTGTCAATATGTTTTAGTGTTCCAACTTTCAGCCCTCTACGCCCAACTTTCAATTTTGGGTCTGAATAGGGCAAAGGGCCAAGACTCGATCGGTTCAGAGACTGACTCTTAAGCGCCGCTCTTTTGAGCAACGAATACAGGTCAATCGGGCCGTTCCTGTGAATCTGGAAGGTGCGGTCGATAAAGTTCTTCACCATCTCCAGCGTCTTGTCCTCCTCCCAGGCCAGCCGCCGCCCCACACCACACTCGCACCACTCTCACCACCAGTTGCGAAGTGTCCGAGTTGTGTCGCAGAGCTAATTGACGGTTCTTGTTCATGCGCAACGCCGGAGGGTCGAAATGGAGATCTTTACGTAGTGCACACTCGTGTAGAGTCGAAAGACGAGGCCCTGACTGACGGCCAAGTCCAACTGCTTCTCGGCCTCTTGTTTCTCGTACTGGAATGAAGTGCGCATTTTGGTCACGATCTTCCTGGCACCCGATTTATACTTCTCTTCCACAGCGCGGCCATACTTTCTGTGAAGACACGTCACTGCCTCGTGGTCGGTCTTTTTGTGCTCGGGGACTGAGGGACTAAGACGATATTTTCTTTTTCTTCTTCTTCTATATTTCATTCTACACAGGTTACAATTAAGTTCACTAAACTAGTTAGTTAGCATACATAAGTGAATGGGGGTCCCAGGGGGGACAGGGGGGACGAGTATAAAAGTCTACCGAACGTTGGTAGAGGCTGCTAGAAAGCCTCCAGATGCGTTTTTGGGCTCTAGAAATCAAATTTTGGCGGTAAATGTATAGTTTCCCGGGCGTAAACTCAGGAACCGGCCCCAGATTAAAATTACTATTTTTTAATGATCATAACTTATTATAAATTAACAAGTTTTATCGATAAATATCGATTAACGATTATTTTTTGGCAAAAAAATTCCAAAAATCGTCCAAAATGGTCATGTTACATATCATTTTTGGAAAGCCCTTCGCCTGACGAGTCTAATGATCACGTAAATCTGCATAGTACACGCACCAGGAGTCCTGTTTTGCCAAAAATAAAAGTACCCCCTAGAGACGCATCAGTATTATAGGCACGCTCGGGAGGGCCTCAGTTTAATTGTCACTGCACGAGAAAGCGGGCTTAAATGGTCTTTTTGCGGGCCATGAGGAAGCAAAGAATTGAATGAGATTGCTGAAAACTACATTCACATACAGTTTTGACCTCGATAAGAACGAGACTTGTGCTCCGTTTTGCCCCATTTTTCTTCTCTCGTCCGATATAGAACCCCAGTGTCTCTCCACAGTATGATCAAAAATCAATGGCAAACTTAAAATTTAGATTTTGAAGCATATGTAAAAAATAAACACTGAATCTCATGGTGACATCTATTTTTTTGTTGCAAATCAGAAAATTCTCATTTTTTCGGACTCTGAAATTTTTAAAGGAAACAAACTCAAATTCTTGTTATAGGAAAAGTCGTTTGAATGGCTTAAAATATGCGCCATTTTGCCCTCTTTTGAATGGTATTTAGACATCTAGGGGTTGGATGGGGTGGACGGGCCACTTTGGCCGTTTGAATGCTCAAAAATCGATCATCTATTTTACTTTTTCTCAAAATATATGCCTTAGGATTAGTTTGTCCAGGTTATATGCATTAACACTAATTGTAGAATGATGTTTTCATGCCTCAGATAGTTTAAACAGACCATTTGCTACTGTTTTCACATCTGCATATTGGTGTCTCCTTCTGAGGTGCATCTTTTGAGCATGACTCATGTAGTAAAATAATCATTGAACTTTTGTGTTCTGAATGAAATTGACAGAAGAGTCGGCACTTACTGTATCACACATAAGTCATGCTCAAAAGGCGTACCCTTGTGAAATAGTGACACTCAATATGCAGATGTAAAAACAGTATCAAATGGTCTGTTTCAGAACCATCTAGAGGGATGAAAACGTCATTCTGCAACTAGTGTTATGTAGGTAACCCTGAACAAACTAATCCTAAGGCATATATTATGAGAAAAAGTACAATAGATTATCGATTTTTTTTGAGCATTCAAACGGCCAAAGTGGCCTGTCCACCCCATCCAACCCCTAGATATCTTTATACCATTCAAAAGAGGACAAAAAAGTGCACTCTTTTTAAGCCATTCAAACGACTTTTCCTATGCATACAAAATTTGAGTTTTTTTCAGTTTTTAAAAAATTGTTCAGAGTCCGAAAAAAATAGAATTTTCGATTTTAAACAAAAAATATATGTCACCATGAGATTCAGCGTGTATTTTTACATATGTTTCAGAATCTAAATTTTAAGTTTAGCAACATTGAGTTTTGGTCGTACTTGTGGAAGGTACTGAGTTCTATATCAGACGAAGACAGAGAGCTAGTGGCAAAACGGACTTCAGCTTCGTTCTTTTCTATCAAAACCACATCTACATACGAATTTTCAACAATCTCATTCAATTCTTGCTTTCTACATGACCCGCAAAATGGCCCACTTTCTCGCGCAGTGACAATTAAAAACATAAAAGTACCCTTTGGGACGCATCAGTATAGGGCACGCTCCGGAGACCCTGCTTTAAAAACATAAAAAGTACACCAGGGGACGCATCAGTATTAGGGATGCAAATTTTGCATCAAAATCGCAGTTAGTAGTTTACGCACCGTACGCACCGTTCGCATCAGCAGCGACCCCAATTGGGCGCCAGATCCTTCGGCCCCCTCCAGTGAGCAATACGTAACTGAACGAAGTAC
>JASANB010004851.1:0-11145 GCA_030248155.1 Sabatieria punctata
ATGTACGTAAAATTTGAACGCTCTCAAACAGATGGGTTGCAGTGTGTTCAGGTTGCACTGCAGAAACTGGATAAACGTCGTGTAGTAGCATCAGAAAATTGGTCAGCTGAGACAGCAGTAGACAAATAGAGCGATTCTAGGTGTTCCAAATTGCTACGTCCGATTTGTTGAGATCACATGATCATCTTTGACCCGTATTTATGACTTACTTTTGTGGTGTTTGTGGCAGTGGTTGCTGTTTGTTGTAGAGAATAATTAAACAGTAGAAATAGAAAAGTTTGTGCAGTTTATGCTTATAGATTTTCTAGACCTGAAAGGGGCCGTGCATCATAAACTGGTGTTCAAAAGTTCAAAATTTGGATCCTCACCCCTCCCAACACTTTTTTACGTTTTCAGCATGACCGCCCTAAAAACTCCAAAGTTTTTCGGTGACCCGCCTGAATTAAACTTGATACTGTCTCCATGAATGGAAAATGTACAATGTAAAATATATGTAGTATTGTATAAAAAAGTAAAAGCTAGTAAGTAGTCAAAGCTATGAAAAAGAAAATTTTTAAATTTTTAACAGTAAACTACCATTTTGGCAGTTAGAAAGATGGACTGGGTCGAGTTTTCCTTGTAATATAGTTGCAACAAAATCTTCTTAGGCACCTAAAATAACGTTGACGTTTTCGATGATACCAAACCCCACGCCTGCAACGTTTTTCTGACGTTCAACCGACTACCCCAGCCCCTCTCTAAACGTTGTAGTTTATGGACAGCTCCAAATAAAGATGCACCTTGTCATTTGTACAGGCTAGCTGAGCCTGAAGCATATGAGCGGAAATTGCGGAAACTCTGAGGGGCAGCGCTTGGGTCCTCTCTGAGATTTCAGGTTATCACCAACATTTGGCTCACTTCTAATCTGACCGGCTGATGAATTTTTCAGAAAATTTTTTCTTTTTTTAAATTATTCTTGTTAGTGTACATTAAAAGCATACATGGGCAGGAAAAATCCGGGGGGGGAATGGAGACCTTGGGGGTCCAGAAAAAAGGCCAAAAAACGCCTATTTGGCTTAAATAAGCGAAAATTTTCTCCCTCCGGGGGCGGGGGGGGTGGGGGAGGGGGTATGGCCGGCTGAGGGGGTGGTATTGGCCGGCAAGGGGAGGGGTATACCCCACACCCCCGGCCCATGTATGATTAAAAGAGGACTTCCCCCACCCAAAATTGTCCTGGATTGGGCCCTCTGCGATCATCGCCCCCCCACCAGCAAGAGCCAGGCCGGCTCTGCCCGTTTAGGATTTTCGGCACGCCTGGCCGGGGTCAATTTTTGAGAGGCGGGCCGGGCCGGCCGTGTGGGGCATGCACAGCAGAAATTTTATAGCGAAATTAAAATTAAGCACAAAATAGAAATACACACTGGTTTTTCTGTTTTCAAATGCTACTTTTGAAAGCTTAACTTTAATTTTAGCTTTCAATTTGAGAATTCAGACCAAATTTTCAAAACTTTAGTTAGACGAAGCAAAGCCAATGGGCCGGGCTGGATTTTGATGCCGGGCGGATATCCCTCTGCTGAAAGGCCTGCTGGGCCTGGCCGAGCCAAAAAAACGTGCCCATGGATGCTACCTTATTCCATGGTGGGGGGCATATGGACCTAGAATCGATCCATAGAACAGAAAACAACTGGCGTTAGTAAGCCATAAGCGCAACACAAGATCCACACGACTCAGACGCATTCAGCAGTGCCGTGGCGATTGCCTTTGCGCGGGTGTAGTTATTGGCTAGTTGGGCTTTGGAGCTAAAAAGTTGATATCCTGTTCTTTACATCTTGGATACTGACTCCAATAACTACACCTTTATTCATATATCCACTATTGTGATAGGGGATACTTTGCAGAGATATTTTACTGGCCATTTTTTGTGTGTTCTGGCCATGGTAAACCTGTGCAACAGATATACAGCGCTGAGCTTGTGGTCGGTGTGCTTCGTGATGTGGTATTTGGACTTTTGTGTGCCATTCTCTGGCTACTTGATCACCAATCTCCCTATCAGAATCGTCTATTTGATTGTCTTCCACCTACTCTGGATTATCACCGTCTGGTCGTTGTTCGAGGCCTGTCTAATTCGCCCACCTGCTATACCGTCCAAGTTCCAGCTGCCCACAGAATTGGTTCAACGTCTGCCCAGTGCCAAGAACGCCCCCATCGATCAGCAACTGATGCAACAGTGCGTGGCCATAGTTAAAGACCGTCAACTGCACGTTCCGATACTGAAGGACGCCGAGAACAAGTCAGTAGTGGCGGTGTGCCATTCGTGTGGCTGCATCAAACCGTACAGGAGTCACCACTGTCGCAGATGCGGGCGCTGCATAGCACGCATGGATCACCATTGCCCGTTTCTGGGGGCTTGTGTGCACGTGGCAAACCATAAGGCTTTTCTGCTTTTCCAGCTCTACGTTATTCTCCTCACGGGTTATGTAGTGGCCGTGGCCAGTCCTTTGCTTTGCAGCTATCTGGCTAATTTCGATCAGGCCGTGCAACGCGGCAGCGTAAACTTAGTGATCATGATATTTCTGTCAATACTGGGTTATTTGTGTGCTGTGTCCTTCTTCTTGTGTCTGCTGCTCGGACTAACTCCACTGCACCTGAGCATCGTGCTTACCAACCGTACCACGCTGGAACGAATGAGTTCGGAACAACCGAGTCATTGTCTCGGATCGTGGCGAGCCAACTGGAAATCTGTTTTCGGTGAGGCGCGTTGCTATTGGCTCCTACCTTTCGACACCAGAGCCGATGATGGATTTTCTTACAAACCGCCAAAACCCAATGAGAATGTGTGATTTTGTGTTTCTGAAGCCGACACCGTTTTCTGTTTTACTGGTCATCCTGTGCTAGTACACATGCAATAAATTCTAATTGTCTAAAAGATAGGGCTTGTGCAAAAATGACGTCATCGGTTACAGGCGTGTGTTTGCCAAATGATGACAACCGATGACGGCAGGGGAGGAGTCAGTTTGGCCAATGATTACGTCATTTTTGCCTCCTGGGAGAATTTTGTTAAATTAGTTTTCAAAAACGCATTGAAAGCAGTGTTATTCCCAGTAAATTTATGAAGTAAAAATTACTCGGTACTTAGTTATTTTGAATTAAAGTAAGTACTTCCGATCCGATCCGATATATTGGGGGGGGGGGCCTGTACGGCCCTATGATCAGACCAACATGTCCATTTCATTTCCCCATTTCATCTCTCTTCATTTCGGATACTATCACCAACGCAAGGCTCAACCAGCCTTGGGGGATATCTAGCGGTTAGGTATACCCGAGGCTTTAATCAACCTCAGGAGGTCCCTAACGGTTACATGGCTCAAGTCCTGGGTGGCAAGATATCTACTGCCCAGAATAGCTTGTCTACGTCCAGCCAATGCGTCACATTCTGTGACCAAATGTTCAGGCGTTTCCTCCTCCTCTAAGCAAAATGAGCATGTTGGATCATCCACCAAGCCCATGATGCAAAGATGTCTATTAAGGTTACTACTGTGTCCAGTTAACCAACCGACTACCAGTTTCAGTTCCCTTCTACTAAGACTAAGTAATTCTCTGGTCACCACCAATCTGGGTCCCAGAATGAACTGCTTAATTTGCCTACAGTCGGTTCGTAGATCCCAGGCAGTTTGCAGCTGGTTGTTTGCCCAACTTCTTAAATCTGTCCTCACTTTCCTAACTGAGATGCCAAGGGCCGGTTCCGAAGTAAGTACTTTTACTTATCGGTAAAATTTTTCTTTCATTTTACTTACTGAACACCGAGTTATAAATTTCTGTTACTGAATTTAATTAAAAAGCTAGCAAACTGGGTACTCGGTAATTTAACTGAGTTGTTTACTGAGTAAAAGCCCTGCAATAGGTGGCTCCTCGCATGTACGTACGTAGGCAGAAAATCCACAGTTTTCTACCCTTTAGTAGACCGTTTGGTACAAAAAAACACTTCACTGCAAAACAATGGAAATGCAATTTTCAGTGTTTGTACGATTCAGGTGCCTTACGCCGACTTTATTGCTGCGGAGAGGTGCCATACGCCGACTAGGTGCTAAACGCCTACTGGGGTGGTGCTTTACGACGACTGGCTTGGTGCGAAACGCCGACTACACCTAAGGTGCCTTACGCCAACTCAACAGTTGCGATACGCCGACTTGTAACTTTTTAACCTAATAGCCTCTGTATGTGTGTGTCTGTATACTTGTGCGTAGTTCATACATAAGTCCGGCCAGGGTATGTGGCACATGTGCTATGTGGGTATTTCCTTAATAGAGAATTTCAATTTGTAGTCTTAGTTTATATAGAGTGATCAAATTTAAGTCCAAAAATAATGTACTGTAGTTTGTAGTACTACAAATTAGGCCTATCTCAAGCCGTGACGTACAAACCATCGATACATTCGCAATAAGAACTTTCTGTCCTCAGTTGAAAAAACTTTAAAAATAAAAACCTACATGGGCTAGACAACATATAAGTTGTGTCACCATACAGCGACCACTTAGAAAACCGTGCTGGCAGTCTGTAATCAGTCTGTGGCACTACAATTTCGTTAATTATAGTTGACTCTAGAACTACTGGGGGCGTCCAAAATACTGATAAAGCCTATAATAATTCTAAACACTAGAATGAAAGTACAGTATTAGTGACTGTGGCACCCCTTTAAATTAGAAGGGTTGCGGGTTGCCTGTTACTGCCACTCCCGATCAACAGTAGACGGTAGAGAACCCTCTGAATGTATGAGCTCTGGTATCTGCATTAACTGCATGTTTGCCAGTGTTCAAAAAAATATAGTCGGCGTATCGCACCAGAGGAGTCGGCGTAAGGCACCTGGCCAGTCGGCGTAAAGCACCTACAAGTTGAGGCTGCTAGGTCGAGTCGGCGTATCGCACCAAGCCAGTCGTCGTAAAGCACCACCCAGTCGGCGTAAGGCACCCTTTTAATTGGTCGGCGTAACGCACCGGTCGGCGGTCGGCGTATCGCACTAACACCCCACTGAGCAGGTGCCAAACGCCGACTACACCTAAGGTGCCTTACGCGGACTGAGCAGGTGCCTTACGCCTCAACAGTTGCGCTACGCCGACTTGTAACTTTTTAACCTACCTAATAGCCTCTGTATGTGTGTGTGTCTGTATACTTGTGCATAGTACATACATAAGTGCGGTCAGGGTATGTGGCACATGTTCTTGTATGTGGGTATTTCCTTAGAGAATTTCAATTTGTAGTCTTAGTTTATATAGAGTTATCGAATTTAAGTCCAAAAATAATGTACCATAGTTTGTAGTACTACAAATTAGGCCTATCTCAAGCCGTGACGTACAAACCATGGATACATTTGCAATAAGAACTTTATGTCCCCAGTTGAAAAAAACTTTAAAAATAAAATAAAGTAAAGTTGTGTCACCATAGAGCGACCACTTAGAAAACCGTGCTGACAGTCTGTAATCAGTCTGTGGCACTAAAACTACAATTTCGTTATAGTTGACTCTAGAACTACTGGGGCGTCCAAAATACTGATAAAGCCTATGATAATTCTTAACACTAGAATGAAAGTAGTAGTACAGTATTATTGACTGTGGCACCCCTTTAAATTAGAAGGGTTGCCGGTTGCCTGTTACTGCCACTCCAGATCGACAGTAGACGGTAGAGAACCCACTGAATGTATGAGCTGTGGTATCTGCATTAACTGTATGTTTGCCAGTGTTCATAAAATATAGTCGGCGTATCGCACCAGAGGAGTCGGCGTAAGGCACCTGGCCAGTCGGCGTAAAGCACCTACAGGTTGAGACTCCTAGGTCGAGTCGGCGTAAGGCACCAACCAAGCCAGTCGTCGTAAAGCACCAAGCCAGTCGTCGTAAAGCACCAAGCCAGTCGGCGTAAGGCACCAAGCCAGTCGTCGTAAAGCACCACTCAGTCGGCGTCTTTTAATTAGTCGGCGTAACGCACCGGTCGGCGTATCGCACTAACACAGCTTGTACAGCCTACATTTTGTTTCAGTACTACAATTATTATTATCAGATGAAAGAATATAGAAGTGGAAATATCTACCGCTACTGCTTGGCAAACCTTTTTGCGTCTATCTAAACAGTGAAGAAATTAAGCTTCATTTGTCCATTTTTATACATACATTTCACCTAGAACAACACCAGAACCTCTAACTACCTCTAGGTTAGAGCTCCTAAAATGTGTTCTCTTTTGAGAATCGATTGTAGGCTAATTTTTATGCATTTGGTACGGTACAGCGGTATTTTTTTCCTAGCGGAAAAATTGCTCTTTGTCCATTTACGAGGATCCAGCCGCAAGGAAAGGCAGGATGGAGCACTCTGTGATTGGTTGGAAAGTGAGAGTCAACCATTTAGGTGTGGCATGGCGCTGCGCAGTATATTTGTATTTGTGTATAGTTGTGTAGTATGACGAGCGGACATCAACGCAAAAGCAGATCTAAGAGTGGCACTAGTGAACGAGAGGACGATGAGAAGCGGATGGCAACAGCAAAGACCGCCAGGAAACGTTTGCGGGCGCCTGCGAGTGTGACAGAATGGATGGACGCCACAGTAAGGAAAGGTCTGGCAGGACTAGCTCAGGAGTTCGGGGCGTTCCGCAGCTTCATTCCGGAGAACATGAGTATCGACGCATTTACTAAAAACGCTGACAAGAACCGATACAGAGGTAGACGTTGGTGTTGGTACGTACGTAGACATACAGTAGGGTTGCAGATGTCTTATGCATAGATGCTAGCAGAGTTAATCTGACCGAGGGAAACTGTGATTATATTCATGCATCGTATGTGGACGGCAGCGAACGCCAGAAACAATACATTTGCTGTCAAGGACCGACGGACTCAACGATTGGCGATTTCTGGCGGATGGTGTGGCAGGAGGGCGTGCAAGTGGTGGTGATGTTGTGCGGAGTGAGTGAGGGAGGCAAGATCAAGTGCACGCAGTACTGGCCAGCCCGAATGGACGAGGTTCAGCAATTCGACGCATTCCAAGTGAAGAACGGGGGCAGCCGCACCGAGAAGTTGGGTAGCAATGGTCAGTGTCAGATAACCGTACTCTACTTGTCATCGTTGGACCGCTCCCGCCGCACTATCACTCACTGGCAGTGGCTGGAGTGGCCCGACCGGTCGGTGCCTAACAACGTGCGCTCGCTGCTTCACCTGCGCAACAAAATCTACAAACAATCATCTCCGGTGGTCATCCATTGCTCGGCCGGCATCGGCAGAACAGGCACAGTGGTGGTGCTGGACGTGTGTCTCGGTCAGATCGACAAACAAGAACAGTGCGACGTGCCGGCCGCCCTGCAACGAATACGCCAGCAACGAATGCACAGTGTACAGAACGAACTACAGTACATCCTTGTTCACAGAGCTCTCATCGAATATACTGTGGCAAAGTGGCGGGTAAACCCAACCTCTGAACTGGAAAAATTCTGCAGCGACTACAGAGAAATGATCGAACGCCGACCAGCGCCTTCTGCCTCTCCTGCGCAAAACCCCTGACCTGTCTCATGACTGAAATTTATTTAGTTCATCATACTCGTCTCTCCTGTATTCTACTTATTATGTATATTCAGCTTATTCACCCGCAATTATTATGCTATTTTCTGCTGCTGCACGCAGTGTCAGTAAACTATTCCACCTGTACTCCCCTAGGAGACGCATCAGTATGGTCACGTTACAGAGGGCCTGTTTTCCAAATATATAAGTGCCCCTAGGAGCCGTATCAGTATAAGGCACGCTCCGGAGGGCCTGTTTTCCAGTGGAATTGTGCTAGTGGCAGCATATATGGTACCGGCAGCATACATACATGGTACCCTACGTTCGGACGGTCACAGTGGTGGTGCCATATACGGTACTGGTACCTGTAGCACTCTCCGGTAATTCATTCAACTGCTTTGACAGACACAAAGAAACATTGGTGACATTTACAGCTCTGAGGGGCCCAGGGTTAACTCCAACAAAATTAGAAAAGCTTGACCAGAGTAAAATCAAAGCTGCAACTCAGATGAGATGACCATACTTCTTCGGGTGTTCCGATCTAGATCCTATGAACAAGCCCATCATGAATGTATGGAACGCTTCCTTTCAAAATCGAAACCGCTCCCTGAATGTTGCGATATCGTAGCCTGGGGGTCTAGGGGGTCCCTAAGGGACTAGTGCAGAAGATCTATGCGAGGATTGAACTTTCTAGTCTTCCTAATGACCAGGCTGACATCAAAATCAGGGAAAAGTGCCATTCCAAGGCAGAAAACAGCCAAAACAAGGTCTAAAGTTACTCTCCGAGCTTCGTCATCTATGCCAAACTCTAGCTACGTCTACCAACGTCTATCGTTGGATTCAAACCAGACTTCATTGATCTCAGTGGGCGCAGTGCAACAGTGACCAAACCGAGCAAGTTTCTTCAAGTAAACTTTCCCTAACCACTATTGGGTTGGTCAACATCAACAGTAGCGGTTGTCGTAATTACCTAGGTACGGGATTTATCGCGTTGAGTTTGGTTGGTCGCCTGTCAGGTTACTAACTGTGTTTTAACTGTTTATAGTCACCCTTTTGTACTCTCTTATGTACTGTACTGCAATGTACTGCACACGTTTCATCATCATCATTTGATTATATTCCTTACGGAATCAGAGACTGTTTGCACCACACTACTGTGCCCTTCAATACAGTACCCTGCTTACTAGAACATACACTTACACTGTCTTGAAACAAGGATGCTGCTCATAAAACATAAACTACATAACAGTCACCTCACTCAAATACTCAGCACAGTTTCATGATTTCTGCTAATTGAACGAATTCCAGCAGCAATTTATACGATTGTATGGATTTTATATGCAACAATTAAAAGAGAGAGAATATATACAAGTACGGGCAGCGAGTAAAGAATTGAATGGTGAGTGACAGTGAAATACGTATATGTATATCTAGTACAGTATTGCAGTTTTAGTGGATCTGGAAGAAGTCTGTAATGTCTTGTGGTAACGGGTTAACTTAGAGAATAATTTATAGAACCGCGGCCTTTTGTCCGGCTTCTCGTCCCAACATTTTGTCATCAATTTCGTCAGCTGCTCAGGCGTTCCTTCGGGCGGCTCCATCCGATAGAGATTCTTAGTCAATTGCTGTTTCACCTTACGGTTGCTTAAGCCCGGGTATGGTTCTTGTGCATTGCTCATTATCTCCCACATCAAAACGCCGTAACTCCAAATGTCTGTTTCCATCGTAAAATCACCTAAACAATGACTAATGTGTCAGAACTGGCCTGACAATACGAGAAAATCGAACCTGTTCTAAGAGTCTCAGGGGCTAACCATTTGATCGGCATTTTAGAGCCCTTCTTTTCACGAAATTTTGTATCCAAGACGCACAGGCCAAAGTCAGCGATTTTGATGTCTTCTTCCGAGCTCATCAGACAGTTTCTGGCGGCGACGTCTCTGTGCATGCAACGGTTGCTTTCCAAGTAACGTAGACCGGCGGCCGCCTGCATGCAAAATCTAACTCTATCTTCCAGACGCACTTCGGGCCCATTCTTCCGCAGGAAACTCTGCAACGACCCTCCGGCCAGATACTCCATCACTATGATTAGTGGCTCGTGCAGTGCCATCACCCCAAACACCTTGACTACGTGAGGGTGGTCGAACTTGCGCATTACGTTGAATTCGGACAAAAAGTTGGCTCTCTCCGCACTGCTGGTTGTAGTCTGCGAGCTGGCGTGTCGAATTTTGGCCGCCACTGTTATACGCTTCGACGCAGTAAGTCTCAGTTCGGCGCGATGCACTTCTCCGAATGCCCCTTCGCCCAGTTTCTCCAGCAACTTGACCTGGTTGTGTCGCATTTGCCATGGGCGCCGATTGATGGCTGTTTTTATGACCACTCCCGATTCATTGAGGGGCGTGCCTGACAAGCGGTACCACTCGACCAGATCGCTAACACTGTCGAACATGTGAAAGCCCAGGTGATACCGTCCGGCTGAAACGTATGTAGGTGTGCAAAACACATGCAATATGCATACAGTACATTTGGTTTGGGCAATTATGAAGTGTTTGACTGAACCTCCCCAACGCACAGATAGAGTCGGCATGAGGCAGGTTTGTTCTTGCAAAGTCCTTTCTGTTTCTCTTGATAAAAAGTCGCCGTTCTTTTCTAACATCGCTTCGCAGTCGCTTTTAGGCAAGAGTCCATGAAAAAAATCGTCATACTTCAACGTGTCACGCGGCCTTCCTTGGATCGGTTTTCCCCGCACTATGTACATCGCTCCTGGCTCTGTGTTTGTGTTTGTTTCTTCCGGGATTAGCATGTGAGAAACTTGGCACCTGCTTCTTCTGTCGTTTTAGATTTTGTTGCGCAGGTGAAGCAGCGAGCGCACGTTGTTAGGCACCGACCGGTCAGCTCCAGCCACTGCCAGTGAGTGATAGTGCGGCGGGAGCGGTCCAACGATGACAAGTAGAGTACGGCTATCTGACACTGACCATTGCTAAATTCAACTTCTGCTGGTGCGGCTGCCACTCGTTCTTCACTTGGAATGCGTCGAATTGCTGAACCTCGTCCATTCGGGCTGGCCAGTACTGCGTGCACTTGATCTTGCCTCCCTCACTCACTCCGCACAACATCACCACCACTTGCACGCCCTCCTGCCACACCATCCGCCAGAAATCGCCAATCGTTGAGTCCGTCGGTCCTTGACAGCAAATGTATTGTTTCTGGCGTTCGCTGCTCGTCCACATACGATGCATGAATATAATCACAGTTTCCCCTCGGTCAGATTAACTCTGCTAGCATCTATGCATAAGACATCTGCAACCCTACTGTATGTCTACGTACGTACTTTTTAACACCAACGTTTTTCTACCTCTGTATCGGTTCTTGTCAGCGTTTTTTAGTAAATGCGTCGATACTCATGTTCTCCTGAATGAAGCTGCGGAACGCCCCGAACTCCTGAGCTAGTCCTGCCAGACCTTTCCTTTACTGTGGCGTCCATCCATTCTATCACACTCGCAGGCGCCCGCAAACGTTTCCTGGCGGTCTTTGCTGCTGCCATCCGCTTCTCATCGTCCTCTCGTTCACTCAGTGCCACTCTTAGATCTGCTTTGCGTTGATGTCCGCTCGTCATACTACACAACTATACACAAATACAA
>JASANB010004852.1:0-26758 GCA_030248155.1 Sabatieria punctata
TAAGTAGATCAAATTACAATAACAGCTCGCTAATGTTTGGTAGTGGCGAGCCTGGCTTGCTAATGGCTCGCTAAACAGCTGCTTAGCAAACTTTGTGATTCTGTTCGTGATTTGTACTGTAGGATGTGATACATGTTTGTTTGTTTATGAGTTCCACTGTCCTTTCGGACAGCTCAGGACACCCCTCGCTCTTTTCAGGGCCCTTCAATGGGGTAGCTCTGTCTACAAACAACCCTCCCCTTTGCTGCCATTAGGTGCAACGGCAGTGCCGGTTCGGTTCCCATTTACCTACTGGCCATCACCGGCTTTCGGCGGTCTGGGTTGGGCTTTATGTCGATTACTTCCAGTTGCTTCGACCGGTTTTGAATCTACAAACAACCGCTCTCATGGATGCTGGGGCCGCTGTGACACATGGGATAGCGTAAACTATCCATGGCCAAGACGCGACAAGATGTACAATGTAGTGGCCCGCTGCCCAGCTGTTTGTAAATTATGCTGCCAGTTACGTTATCTGCGCAGCATGGCCCAGTTGCTGCCTTATCTCAAGTCAGTGCGTGTGTGTAGCAGGGCCTCTGATGGGCGGCCTATGATTAGCCACCCTATTTATTGGTCTGTGGCAGGATAAAACTTTGTTGTGACTCCAGTCTGACCCAAGACGACAAGTGCTGACAGAGTATAACAGACTAACTGGCAACGCCAACGTTCAAACTGACGCGAGGACAGTCAGTGGCCAACACACGGCAATCGGAGGTGGATAACTTCCCGGAAGTGGAAAAACGTGCTACTCGGGGGTGGACGACCTCGTTGGGGAGAGGAATAGCGCACTCGCGCCCATCATTCTGTACTCTGGACAGTATGGAATCAGCACTGCAGAGGATAGCGCATTCGCGCCCATTGTTTTGTACTCTGGAGGTACGGAACCATCACTACACCTGCCGACACGGTCTTTTGGGTAAAAACTTGAATACCCATGGAGGAAGAAACACTGCAGACATGGCCACGCCTCAAACAGCAGGAGAAGCTAACGCCACCACTGATGCAGTACAGAGCCACACATCGTTGACACCAATGGTGGACGTGCCAACATCCCCACACCTTGTGAGCACCAAAGACAGAGCTGTTAAAGTTGTCGCCATTCTTGCTGCGCTGAGCCAGACAGGAGCGTGTGATTGCCATCGTCAGGACAAGGAGCTCGGGCCTCCATCCCGCAACACCACCAGCTATTCCTGTGCTAGCCAGGAGAAGGAACACTATAATGCAATGTGCCAAGAAGTGGGTGCAAAGACCAGTTCGAGAGTGCAGATGGAAGGACCGACAGCAAGGAACTCTCTCCTCTCAGCTGGCACTGGGTTACACAACACCGGTTCGCTGCTGCCTGCCAGGAAACCAAGGCCCCGCCGGTTCCTCAGGTGCATACGATGACAGCGCCACACTGTCCCTGGGCAATGCTCAGAAATCGGGATGGAACAGAAACTACAGAAAAATGTGTACTGTACATATTATAGCCTACTCGTGTTTTCCTCTTTTTCTGTCCTCTGATTTCACTGCGCACCAATGACCCACTGCTGGGGCCATGTGAGATAGCGGCAGGTGTGCCGGCTCGAGACATAACCAGTGATCCGGTCTGGGACTGCAACGGGGAGCCCTCTTCCATAGCAGTCATACATCTTGCAAGCAGATGGAGTTGGGCATCACGACTGCGTTTGTAGTTCGACGTTCGCATCTGCTTTTCTTCCACGTGCGCCAGACAAAGACCGTGGCCTGCTACAGTGGTCCGCATGCCTTGCAACTCCTGCCAGAGATGAGGCCAATCTGGAACCGAAGGAGTGCATTGTAGACAGAAACCTGCCTGATGGGCACAAATGCCACAGAAAAACGAATAGCAGGCAGAACAAAAGAAATCATCTGGCATCAATACACCAACTCTGAGTCAACTCTGCCACAGACATGGAAAATGCTGTGTTCATGCACAGCAGTGAGTGCTAGGACATTCGAATCAATTGACGAATGGGTGCAACGTGGATTACCTGGCAGCGAGCCAGTAGTGGGAGCGTCACTCACGTTGCTAGAGCTGTGAGCAGTGTTCGTGCCAAACTGAGTTGGATCCGGATCTGCAAATAACCCATAAACATGGGGCTCAGCCAGCAGCTGGGTATTCAACACAAAATTTGGATCACTGTCAATAACGGAATCATCAGGCTGCGAAACCGCAGCTGCATAATAATGCGATCATGGCTCACCAGTGTTAAAACGATTGGCGCCATGTACAGGGCCAGAGCGATGGTGACTCGGCGCTGCTGGAAGCGCATGGCATGGAGGATGAGCCACCTTGGCCCCTGCCTCTGCCGCGACTGGACCAATGACCTCGGCGGTAGTGTTGACGCGGAGACTCTGCTAACGCCTGCTGGACAGCAGCTTTAATAACACTCTGCACGGTCTGAGGCTCCATAAAAGTAGTAGAGTGAGATCTACCAGCAGGAGAGTAGGAAAACCCGCGCGCCCATTGAAAATCAAATGGTGTAGACCAAGGCCTGTAAGGTGGAGGCTGGTAAGATGAATGATGCATAGAACGGGCAGGTTGACCCCAAGCAGCGTTTAAACGGGCCGTCAATTCGGCCACTGCATCGGCAGGCTCAGTCTTGGGAGCAGCCTGCGCCATTTGTACGACAGGCGAAGCCGGAGACTGAGGAACAGAGTGAGGAAGCAGCCCTAATGCTGATTGTTGCCGTTTTTCGATTTGAACGCGGCATTCGTAGCGTTTGGCTAAGCGCACAGCCTCATCAAAATCAGCTGGGTCTTTATCTTCGACACTGACCTTGATATGCGGCAACAAGCCACGAATAAAAAGTCGGAAGGCCATGCGCTTAGTCAACTGATCGGGCGCAGCTGCAGGCGCGGCAGCAGCGTCCGCAGGCTCGGCATTAGTACCAGCGCTGGCCTCACGAACTAAACGCAGCAAACCAGAAGCATATTTCTCAACAGACTCAGTTTCAAGCTGACGACGTGAAAGCATTTCGTCAGTACGCAACTGTTCATTTTGTGGCGGCTTATAGTACTCAAGAAGAGCAGCAGTGAGCTGCGCGTAGGTTGCTTTCGTTGCTGCAGGCAAGGTAGCAACAAAATCGCGCGCCGGACCCATCAGATATACAGGGAGGGTACATAATTTGCGAGCGTCCTCCCAATTACAGGCTTGGGCAACAGCCTCAAATTGTTTATGCCAGTCACTGAACCGATCGTTCCAATGCGCACCAGAAAAAGTGGTTAAAATTGGTGCCGTAGAAGGATTAAAGCCAGGTAGTTGACCAGGAGACAGTTGATTATAAGTTACATTCGCCTGTTGTTGCAGCTGGCCAGCGACTTGGCCCAACTGCTCAGCAACTGCCTCTAAATTTTCCATATGAGCGTTTAATACGTGCTGTGCAATATCTAAACCCGTTGCAACTTGAGCTAAATTTCTATCTGTGACGCGTTCCTCGCGTTCAGTCATTCGATTCAAACATTTAGATTGCCACTATTAAGCTTGCGTTTCGATTAGAGCCACAAAATCAGAGCAAAGGGATTTTTATCCATTGCGATGGCCGTCGACTTTAGGCTCATTTCATTTAACAAGGCAAGCTGGCCCATAAAAGTGGGCAAACATTCAGTAGAAAAGGGCCGAATAAAGAGAAAGCACTTGAAACAAATCTAGCGCAACAAATCTGGCGCTGTATAGACCACCCAATATGGGCTGTAGTAAGATTCCGGAATTTGTACATTCCAAGGCGAGTGGCAAAAATAATAGCGCACAAAAGCTCAAAATGGCGGCGAAACAAATTCAGCAACAGAGAACCGCCAAGCCAAGGCGTCTAAAGCTCATGGCATTCAACACTCAAATTTTCCCCAGAAGACCAGTAAAATCCAGTAATGGTGTAATACCGGTGGTCAAAGGTCCTTGGCCAGTAAATGGTAGACTAGGAAGAAGCAGTTGAGTAGTGGCCAGAAGTGGCCCGAAAGAACTACAAAGTTTCGCCAGTAAGAATGGGAAACTGCGTTAAGAAATGGGGAGGCACAGCACGCAGAGTCCAGTGGAGTTGCCAGTAGTGGTGACTCCCGTCGGGGATGCCAATATGTAACGCCCTAATACTGACTACCTGGCTGAGAGAAAGATTTATTGTACAGGCAATGGGCGCTACATGACTGGACTGGCTAGATAGGAGAGGCGCTCATCTTATAATAGTAATGGCAGTAATGGCGTAATACCGGTGGTCAAAGGTCCTTGGCCAGTAAATGGTAGACTAGGAAGAAGCAGTTGAGTAGTGGCCAGAAGTGGCCCGAAAGAACTACAAAGTTTCGCCAGTAAGAATGGGAAACTGCGTTAAGAAATGGGGAGGCACAGCACGCAGAGTCCAGTGGAGTTGCCAGTAGTGGTGACTCCCGTCGGGGATGCCAATATGTAACGCCCTAATACTGACTACCTGGCTGAGAGAAAGATTTATTGTACAGGCAACGGGCGCTACATGACTGGACTGGCTAGATAGGAGAGGCGCTCATCTTATAATAGTAATGGCAGTAATGGCGTAATACCGGTGGTCAAAGGTCCTTGGCCAGTAAATGGTAGACTAGGAAGAAGCAGTTGAGTACCGTATAGTGCTGTTTATAGTACCCCCCTATTTATAGTACCCGGGGTACTATAAACGGCACTTAGTGCCATTTATAGTACCCGGGGTACTATAAATGGAGACAGATTTTTATTCTGAAATGAGCTGTTATAAATACAAAACGTGCGAAAAATATAGTATTTTTGGTGGTAAACCTTGTTTGTATGAAGAAAAACAGTTGATAATGCAATCATAGAGGTTCTGATGTATGTGCACAACCTATTTTTTACATCAAATCGGTAATTCCAGCAAAGAATTTCGCATACTATTGTTAGTTTCTTATAGAGCAGATTTTGTAGGTGCCATATATAGTACCCGGGTACTATAAATGGATTCACTTTTATTTTCGCAAAACCCTAAGTGCCATATATAGTACCCGGGTACTATAAACAGCACTATACGGTAGTGGCCAGAAGTGGCCCGAAAGAACTACAAAGTTTCGCCAGTAAGAATGGGAAACTGCGTTAAGAAATGGGGAGGCACAGCACGCAGAGTCCAGTGGAGTTGCCAGTAGTGGTGACTCCCGTCGGGGATGCCAATATGTAACGCCCTAATACTGACTACCTGGCTGAGAGAAAGATTTATTGTACAGGCAACGGGCGCTACATGACTGGACTGGCTAGATAGGAGAGGCGCTCATCTTATAATAGTAATGGCAGTAATGGCGTAATACCGGTGGTCAAAGGTCCTTGGCCAGTAAATGGTAGACTAGGAAGAAGCAGTTGAGTAGTGGCCAGAAGTGGCCCGAAAGAACTACAAAGTTTCGCCAGAAAGAATGGGAAACTGCGTTAAGAAATGGGGAGGCACAGCACGCAGAGTCCAGTGGAGTAGCCAGTAGTGGCGACTCCCGTCCGGGATGCCAATATGTAACGCCCTAATACTGACTACCTGGCTGAGAGAAAGATTTATTGTACAGGCAACGGGCGCTACATGACTGGACTGGCTAGATAGGAGAGGCGCTCATCTTATAAAGGCGAAAGGATAGAGACCAGCTGCGTGGCCGAAGAAAGAAGAAGAGGTTTTAGGTAGAGAAAGGCCATTAGAGGCTTTTAAGAGGAAATGATAAGATTTAGTCACAGAGCAAGTATGTGAAAGCAGAGGACAGAAAAAGAGGAAAACACGAGTAGAGTAGGCTATAATATGTACAGTACAATATCTCTAAATTAAACAGAGAAAACAAAGGCCATTTTTTTAACTCAGCGGGTCAAAATAGGTCGGGCAGACCATTGACTGACTAAAGGTTCCCTTCAGAAATGCATGAATGCTGAAGATATATTTCAGGATTATGGCTTCTCATGACATGTTTCTTAATGAAATTTCAGAGGTCCGTAACTTGCGACTGAGTGGCTGTAGCGCAAAAATATGATGATATTCTGAATCAGCCGAGAAAACTGCACCACATAGAAACCACGTTATGCCCACATTTAACAGATAACTTATTGTCTGAGTACCAGGGCATAAAAACTATATAAGTCGCTCAGGAGCGGTCAGATTGAGAGACATATGTCATTTTCGTAACTAGCGGTAAACACTGCATTAGGTGATATAAATTTGATGGCTCTATACCTAGGGATGGGCACGAAAATTAATTTTCGTACTAGTACGAGAATTAAAACGAGGATTTTTAAATTTCGTATCGAATACGAATACGAAAATTAGGAAAATATAGAAACGAAAATTAAACGAATACGAATATTAAATGGAGCCAATACGAAAATTAATTTTCGATACGAATTTTAATTTAGGTTTTACGCATACCTAGCAATAAATCAGCTGAATTATTAGCAATTTAGCGGATTCTAAATGTGCAAAAGCATTTTTCCTGCATGCATTGTCCATCCAAAACATTTTTTGGCTTGAGCAAGTATTACAGAAGGCATAATTTAACTTACTGTAGATTATTGCAAAGGACTTGTTCATATTGGCGCAACTACTGACACTATTTCCTGAAATCGTACATACATACAACATACATACACTATCTTCAGTCAGTACCTTTCCTATGCTTGAAACACTTGGGATATAAACATAGCGTTACATACAATGATCAAAGCTAGTGTAGCGTTAGCGGTAAATTCGTGCTTTGCACAATTTACTCATCTAGAACTGATGTTTAAGTCTTACTTTAATTCTTATTCTAATTATTAGTCTTTAATTTATTACTTTAATTAAATTTAGAACAAGCCAGAACTGGGTCCCTATTTGCACTCCTCAAACTACCCGGAAAATACGAAAATTAATTTTTCTGGAACAAAATGAACTTGTATTGCTGTAACGAAAATTAATTTTCGTACTCGTACGAATACATAGGAATTAGGCATTTTGATTTTCGTATCGACAAACAAACACGAAAATTAAAATGGGCAAATATTGATTTAACGAATACGAAATTCAAACGGATTTAATTTTCGTGCCCATCCCTACACACATACATGTAGGAGGGGGGGGGTTGGGGGGGGGGTTTAGCCCCCCCAGGCCCGATTTTCGGCAACCCCCCCCCCCCAACCGAATTCTGGGGGGGGGTTCTGAAACCCTATTTTGGGTTACAAACTGCTAAAATTCAGGGTTTCAAGACTTATATACCGTAATTTAGCATTTCAAAAGCCCTAAATAGGGTTCCGGAACCCTAGTTAGGGTTTCAGAAACCCAAAGTAATGCCTCCGGAACCCTATTTAGGGTTTCAGAAACCCTAAATAGTGTTCCGAAACCCTGTTTTGGGTACCTGAAAGCCTAAATAGGGTTCCGGAGCCCTAATTTGGGTTTCAAAAGCCCTAAATAGGGTTCCGAAGCCCTGTTTTGGGTTTCAAGGGTTTCAGAAACCCAAATTAGGGTTCCGGAACCCTACTTTGGGTTTCAAAAACCCTAAATAGGGTTACGGAACCCTAATTTGGGTTTCACAGAGACAGGGTTTCTGGAGGCCCAAATTAGGGTTCCGGAACCCTAATTTGGGTTTCACAGAGACTAAACAGGGTTTCTGGAGGCCCAAAGTAGGGTTCCGGAACCCTAATTTGGGTTTCAAAAGCCCTAAATAGGGTTCCGGAGCCCTAATTTGGGTCTCAAAAACCCTAAACAGGGTTTCAGTGCCCTAATTTTTGTTTCAAAATCTCTAAATAGGGTTCCAGATACGCATTTTAGCTCTATTCTGTCGAGTAAAATAGAGCTTTTTTGCATGTTTTAAAGCAAAAACATGTTTTTTGCACGTTTTTAATAAAAAATAGGATTTTCTGCACATTTTAAACCAATAAATAGGGTTTTATAGGGAATTTTTGCACTTCTGACAGGATTTTTACCGGATTTTTAGTCCTCAAAACCCTGTTTTGAGCCCAAAAAAAGGTCGCTAAAACCCACTTTTGGACACCAAAAAAAGGTCGCTGAAACCCCCTTTGGAAATAGTGCTGAAACCCTATTTTGGATCTGGAAAACCCCCCCCCCAGCCGAAAACCCAGCTACATGTATGTCTACACATATGACTGAATTGAGTCAACTTTCAAACGAGCATGTTATAACAAGTGCAGCCGTTTTCTTCCAAAATCAAAAAAATGCCGATATTTAAAACTAGGCAACGTAGAGCAAAATTGTTTTATTTTCGGAATCAGCAGCAAAAACTACCTGAGGAAAACGGCTTCGTACTGCGGTTTATGGTCTTGCTAGCGAGTAATGCCATTCAAGGAATACTGTCAGTCACAAAACTTTGAATGCCTTTTTTATGCCCTGGTACAACAGTAATAAATAGCCAATGGTTAGTCCAAATAGTATGCAAAAGGAAATTAAAAACTTCCACACCTAGTAGCGACAAACTGAACAACTGATTTTAGCACCTCCACTTTGGAGCGTCGATTCTACATTGTGGAGAAGCGTAGGGGGCTACAGCCAATAGTTTTCGTAGACGAACACCTCCTCTATAAAAGTTTAAAGTTTGGGTCCCCTAAGCCTAACGGTTTCAGAGAAATGACGCTTTCTGTGAGCGTCCAAAAATCGGCCTCTTTGCGTTTTCCCACTTTTTAGCCCAGTAGTGGGTGAATCCCGGAAATACTTCGGTTTTAAACATTCCTTGTATAGTGCTTTCGATTGGGCAAATAAACAGATTGGGGTCAGATTTGACCGTCTGCCGCCGATTGTAACGGTCTTATATAAAATGGCTCTTAATTTAATTAAATGTCGTAAGTAGAATATAATCAAATAAAATGTCTCTCAGGTATGCATACATGTAACAGCTTCCGGGCCGACCTGGGGGGAGGGGGGTAGGGGGGGTTCCTCAGGTGGGGGGTCGAGGGGGGGGGTTTCGCCCAGGTGGGGGGTCCCAAATTTCAAAAAGCTCCAAAACGCCTAGAAATGCGTTTTTAGCACTTTTTTTTCAAAAAGGACGCTAAAAATCGCTATTTTAAGCTGCCAAATAGCGTTTTAAAGCTAAAAACAAGCAAAAAATGACAAAAACAGCTTCCAAAAACACCGATTTTTCTTCAATATCAGCAGTGGAAACGCCAAATTCGGTTTCCAAAGGCTTTTCAAGTGAATTTTAGGCTAAAAATTAGTGATTTCTGACCCAGTTTGTTAATACTGGAGCCACTACCACGACTTGTATTTTTTGGTCGGGGGGAGGGGTCCCTTAACCTGTCTCGGGGGGGGGGGGTGGGGGGGGTGCGGGGGGGGGGTTTGGCCTTTCCAGCAGGGGGGGGGGGCAACCCCCCCAAACCCCCCCCCTAGTACATGTATGCAGGTATGGTAAGTAAATTATAATTTAATTATATTTTAAATAAATTTACTTAGCAACAGTAATTCGCACTACTGTTGCTAAGTAAATTTATTTTAAATATACCGTATAGTGCTGTTTATAGTACCCGGGTACTTAGGGTTTTGCGAAAGTAAAATTGAATCCATTTATAGTACCCGGGTACTATACATAGCACCTACGAAATCTGCTCTATAAGAAACTAACAACAGTATGTGAAGTTCTTTGCTCAAATTACCGATTTGATGTAAAAAATAGGTACTTTACTTACATCAGAACATCTATGATTGCATTATCTACTGTTTTTCTTCATACAAACAAGGTTTAGCACCAAAAATACTGTATTTTTCGCACGTTTTCTATTTATAACAGCTCATTTCAGAATAAAAATCTGTCTCCATTTATAGTACCCCGGGTACTATAAATAGGGGGTACTATAAACAGCACTATACGGTAAATTATAATTTACTTACCACATGCCCAAAGAAATATAATTAAATTAAAATTTACTTGCCATATCTGAGAGAAATTTAATTTAATTATAATTTACTTACCACATTTAATTAAATTAAGTACATTAAGTATATTTATAATAGGCCTGATTTTGGCGGCTAACACCTCCAGCTTTGCTTCCAACTAAGCAAGGATGCCATAACAAACAGTTATCAGAATGAAAACCAAGCGAGGGTATCGCAGGTTAAGTCAACAACAGACATTGACAACGGGAATTGAGGGCGACGGGACTTACCCGCCTCAGGCTCTGACCTCAGGCTACCGCTACCCCCTTCAGGGTATTTTGGAAGAATATTTTGATAAAAGTATGACTAGGTTAGGTGTGAATGAGCTCAGACTAGCTTATTTCAACCTATTTAAACGAAAAATTAGCCAAAAAACCTTAATTCTAGTGAAAAATGGGACTTTTTAGCTTACCATCCTCTCAACCCCCCCATCAGCCGCCGCTACACCCTCCTAGTGTTTCCGATCAAATTAAAATTAAATAACAAAATTAAGAGTCAGTCTCTGGGCCAATCGAGTTTCAGTATTCAGACCCAAAAATGAAACTTTGGCGTGGAGGGCTCAAAGTTGGAGGACTAATACGTATGGATAGGTTATATAACCATCGCAAAGGATATCCCGATTCGACGCTCCACGCTCGAGATACGGCCTTCTGAAAATCGGTCTGCTTAACTATGGGACCAAAATTTCAAAATCGAATTTCTAGCGCACTAATCAGTGTTGGGACTTAAAAATTGGGGGTTTAGGGTAACTTTTAGAGTACTTTCAGAATCAACGGTCGAATTCCATTTTCAATGAAAAAAATTTTTTTTCGACCCCATTTGGAGCCCCTTAGCTCGTCTGGAACCCCCCCTACACCGTTTTTTTATTTTAGAATATTGTAGCGCTATCAATTCCCTACAGTTTAGTATAAGCCACATTGGCTGACCCGTGGAAGAACGTGGTGAAATATGGCTTCAAAGTTGAAAAATCCTCAAATTTTTAGTTTTGGTACTGCACCAAAATTTCCTGCTGGAGTTTCTAGCGCACTAATCAGTGTTGGGACTTAAAAATTGGGGGTTTAGGGTAACTTTTAGAGTACTTTCAGAATCAACGGTCGAATTCCATTTTCAATTAAAAAAAATTTTCGACCCCCTTTGGAGCCCCCTAGCTCGTCTGGAACCCCTACACCGTTTTTTTATATCAGAATATTGCTCCAAAGGGGGTCGAAAATTTTTTTATTGAAAATGGAATTCGACCGTTGATTCTGAAAGTACTCTAAAAGTTACCCTAAACCCCCAATTTTTAAGTCCCAACACTGATTAGTGCACTAGAAATTCGATTTTGAAATTTTGGTCCCATAGTAAGCTGACCGATTTTCAGAAGGCCGTATCTCGAGCGTGGAGCGTCGAATCGGGATATCCTTTGCGATGGTTATATAACCTATCGAGACATGTTAGCCCACCAACTTTGAGCCCTCCACGCCAAAGTTTCATTTTTGGGGTCTGAATATGGCAAAGGACCAAGACTCGATCGGTTCAGAGACTGACTCTTAAATTGTTTTGGCCAAAATCACCTAGTAAATAGCAATTTAATAACAAATTAAATTTCTCGCGATGACTGTCAAACAAATTGAAATTATATTAAATTTCGTAAAATTGGCCTAGAAATTTGATATGAATTTGATATAAATTTGCTTGGTTCGGCAGCTTCATTAACCAAAGTTTAGCTACAAAACAACAAGTTCAGTCAAAAGATGACCTTGTTCACGCTTATAGCAAAGATATCAACTCATTAAATGCTAATTTGTAGACCATTTGTCGCCATCTAAAGAAAGGTCAACTCATTTTGGACTGACACGACCAAGGTTTTGAGCTGTTTCCTCACGAATTGAGTATTGATTTTAGCAAATTTATATTTAATTCATATGAAACAGCAAATTTGTATCAAATTAAATTTCAGAGTTTGGGTACCAAGCAAATTAATAGCAAGTTATTTTCATCTGAAGGGTGAGCAAGCAAATAAATAGTTATTTAATTTCAAAATAAATTTACTCGGAAACACTACACCCTCCAGCCAAGCCAGCCCCTTAGAATTTGAAAATTTACCACCTCTTAGCCGAAATGATAGCCGATGTCTGTCAACAGTAATAATGATAGTTGGTCAGAATTAGAACCTCTGTCTCAAGAGACTTTCCAGTGAGTTTCTGCTTGCATCCACAGCAGACAATGCCTGTGAGACTGAACATATGCTATCTCATAGCAACACTGGCTGAAAAGTACCTAATATCCACTTTTAGCTCGGCAGGTAAAATAGAGTACATGTTTTTTTGTGGGAGATTAAGAGAAACCAGAAGAGAACTGAAAGCACACTAATGCAACACTTGCATTCTGACAAAAAGGTTCAGCAGTAGGTAGGCTACTGTAAGTAAATTAAGTATATTTTAAGTAAATTAAGTAAATTACTTTTGGTAAGTATAATTTGCGAATTATAATTATAATTAACTTTACCTGTTTTCATAGAAATTTAATTTAATTATAATTTACTTACCAAATAATTTACTTGTATTAGTAAATTTCTAAGAAATATAATTATAATTTACTTAGCAACAGTAATTCGCACCCAAAACGGGTCAAAAAGACACGTTCGAAAATATTAAGTTTTGACCCTTTTCAGGTGTGATTGAAATGGGTACAAAATGGGCCTTTTCGCGATGATCGAAAAAGGCCATTCTGAAATTTTTCCCAAATGAAGTGGCAAAAAGGTCTATTTCTGGAAATCGCCCATACTACAACACATATTGGGCCGTCCATAAACGACGTCGTTCCAAAATCCGATTTTTCCGACCCCCTCCACCCAAAATCGTCTTGCGTCCTTTCCTTGGGACCCCTCCCCTAAGGCGACGTCGATTTCGGTTAGTCCCCCGTTAAAGTGCAGTACATACAGTACTGTCATGTTATCTTGTTACCATCCTGCGCAACATACATGTAAAAGGTCATCCGCCAAAGGTGGACTAAAAGTTGGGAGTTGGGCACTAAAAACGCTCCAAACATTTTTCAGCTAACAATCGTCAAAAATCGCTAATTACAGCTGAAAAGTGCTGTTTTGCAGGCGATTTTGATAATTTTTGTGTCTGAAATTGTAAATAAATCGCAAACATTTGCTCAAAAAATTACTTGCCAGAAAAACCGGAGGGAGGATCGGAAAAATCGTCTCGGGGGGGTCCCATCTGTGGGGCTGACCAAAGTCGGTTGGGGGCAGACCCCCAGACCGCCCTGTTACATGTATGCTGCGCAATCAATAGAATATAACTCCCTGCAACAACCACGCTGGGAAGCTTTTATTTTATGTATGTATGTAAAAAAGCATTTGCCAGAATGTACTCAAATTGAAAATAGTACAATTGAAGTTCCTTAAAATTCCGAACAAAAGCGACGTCGTTTTTTGCTAACCGTTCCCCCTCCTGGTACGTCGTCTATCGTCGCATTTCTGCCGACCCCTTCCCCCTCTGGAACGTTTATGGACGGTCCATATGCGCTGTGACCTAATGTTGCATCCTAGTTCTTTACAAGTGCATTCTTCTACACTCAACCTACTTCCATGTTTCCAAATCCAACTTCAATGTAAATCATTGAGGCTTCAACATAATTGCCATCTCCGTCGCCATGTACTGCATCCAACCATTTCTTGTGTGCCTCTGATGGAAACTTTGTGAAGGACAGTAGAGGGTCATAATCCCAGTACTCGCACGCCGGCTTACAGGCGCTGATACATTCATCTGCTCCATAGTTAGGTGCGTTTTCCAGACATGAGAGATTTCCTATGTTGGCGCATGCTTCAGCTGCCATAGTATGGGTGTGAAACTCAGATGGAATCAATGGAACACAACCACATTGCTGCTCAATGAACATAATTTTACATTCTTCTCTAAACAAAACAAATTCAAAATTAGCGTGGCAATGATCACACAGCAGAGAAAGTTTGACTTCCATACACAGGGTGCTCTGCCATGTTTTACACTTGCCAGATGGTTGTTATGGATGTCTAATCCATCTAAGGCAACCAATCCAGCAGATTGACGCTCACGATTTTGGCATCCCTAATTCTACTTTTTGCAGAAATAGTTTTAGAGAGACTTTTGCTGTTTTGACTATAGGCACTGTGATCTTCATATTGCCCAGAAAAAATGGCAATTTTGGAAGGAAACAAATCTTCAACATGACCTTAACACGACCAACAAACCGTCTTCAGAGAACTTAGATCAGCGGTATCAGTCTTCTACATACTGGTACACAGTAGAAAGTTGTCCATTGTTGCAATAGTCACAATCATAGTGTTGTAATTATTGTTGCATTAGACATGTACACATGCTACAGTAGTCTGTATATATATAAATCTATTAGTGATGGAAAATTATGAAATTTGAATTTGAAGTCAATTACAATTAAATTATTGGCTCAATTTATATTTTTAATTATACAGTATAGATAAAAAAAATGTCCCATCGCTTTTTCGGCCTTCACTCAAACGTTTCGTTCTCAGTCACTTCTTTACCGATTTGGCTCAAATTTTCCGCAAAAATTAACAACATGGTTGGCTAAATATTCTGCAAGTGTGGTGCCAAAATTCCGACTCATGCTGGTTTTATGACCCGAAAACTAGGAATGAGGGTGGTCCACGCAAATTTAATTTTTTTCGGTAATACAAGGAGTACAGGCCTGAAACTTGCAGGAATGATTGGTGTTGCTATTGGGCATAACATACTAAGCGGGCAGCCCTGTAGCTCAAAGGGCACTAAAATGGGGGAATTTCAAAAACATGACGAAATATGACTTTTCTTCGTAAAACCAGCAAAATGACGATTCTAAAGATTTTCAATTTTCAAAAAACGCTGCAGGGATGGTTTCTATGGTGTGGAACAGAGTTCAAATATCAGGTTCATTTATTTGTCGAAGTTCCTGCTACAATCTGTGTTGATTAACAACAGATTCAGTGCTTTGATTTTAGAAGGTGCGGATTTCTTAACTATGGGATTTTCACTAATGTCATGACGAAATATGACTTTTCTTCGTAAAACCGGCAAAATGACGATTCTAAAGATTTTCAATTTTCAAAAAACGCTGCAGGGATGGTTTCTATGGTGTGGAACAGAGTTTAAATATCAGGTTCATTTATTTGTCGAACTTCCTGCTACAATCTATGTTGATTAACAACAGATTCAGTGCTTTGATTCTAGAAGGTGCAGATTTCTTAACTATGGGATTTTCACTCATGTTTTTGAAATTCCCCCATTTTAGTGCCCTTTGAGCTACAGGGCTGCCCGCTTATGCCCAATAGCAACACCAATCATTCCTGCAAGTTTCAGGCCTGTACTCCTTGTATTACCGAAAAAAAAATAAATTTGCGTGGACCACCCTTATTCCTAGTTTTCGGGTCATAAAACCAGTATGAATCGGAATTTTGGCACCACACTTGCAGAATATTTAGCCAACCATGTTGTTAATTTTTGCTGGTTGCACGCCGCCCATTCGGGGAAAAGCAGCTTCAGTCGCCTCACAGTTTCACGGGCATTTTTGGTTTCGTAGTTAATTTTTACTGCTTGAATACGCTTTTCCAAGCCCAAACGCTGACTTTCAGCCATTTTCTCGATATCAGGTCATCAAATATTTTGAACTCTGTAGCGATTTGAGTCGAGTTTAGATACAGTAACTTCCTTGATTGTCAGGGAAATCAATGTGAAAGCCTTTGCCATTGTAAAATTAGCATGCAGCAAGGGACACCATTGAAAGTTGGCACACATCTAAGTTAGACATGGGACCATATTAGTGCAAAGTTTTATTGAAATCGATTCATGCAGCGGCGAGCTACAATAAATCAAACGTGGAACACTTACCGTGCCCCACCCTGTATATGTGAGAGTATGTGACGAAAAAATAAGAACTCCAAAGTATGAGCTCCGGCGGACCCCCCAGAGCGTCAGGGCCCCCCTCCAAAGTAGGGGTGGTCAGGCTGAAAAAAAAGAAGAAAGTACCCTAACTTCAAAGGATGATTTTTAGCTCATGCTTGCTCGTAGGATGAAAGTGGACACACGAACAGATGTGGCAAGACTCGGACATCTAGAAAACTGTATCTAACGCGCGGTTGGATATTCCGTACCGGAGTTATAGGCGAAAAACGCGATTGAACTGCAATTTTTTGTCACACCAATAACTCCTTAGGACAGACCGTCTAAAGTCGGATTTTCTAACCGTGGCTAACCGGCAGCAAATTTGCGACGGATAGAAACACGACTTTCGGTGGGCGTCAAATTTGTCCGACGGTAAGCTTTCGGAGCCTCTGACGGGGCGGAGCCTCGATCGATTGACTAGATCGGTTCCTTACTTCGAGATTTCCGACTTTAGACGGGACATGTTTGTTGCTTCTCCTAACCGCTTCCTAACCGTGCATTTGGCAAACCGTGCTTTCTCCTAACTGCTTCCTAACCGTGCAGTTTGGCAAGCGTTCAAGTGGGCGTGGTGACGGTAAGGATTTAGTACCAGCCCACAAATGCGCGGGGGGTGGACGGTAAGCATTTTCGAAATTGCAAAGTCGGAAACTACTTGCCGTCAGGAAACTACTCCAATTGGAGTAGGGTCAACGCCAACCGGATAAACACGTTTGACACAAATTTCATACATTAGGATCCTAGGCGAGGCCCAGTTTTTATATATCATATAGGCTAGTAAATTCCCTATATGCATGCAAAATATAGCGGAAATCAACTCATGCCGTTAGGTCGAAATTCGCCCTCAAAGTCAACAACAGAGCGAACTGAATCAGTGTCTGAGCGTAAAGGGGGTGCAGTGAGAATTTTTAATCTCTTTGTCTCCCTGGATGGTAGGATTCTATGAACGTTTGATCTAGTCAATGAAGCGTGCTCTATCCGATCCGATCCGATCTGGCCTACGATGTACAGCCCTACGATCAGACCTGCACCATCCATTTTGTGACCCCCGATATCGTCATCTCGGACGTGTGTATTTTTTTCACTGCCAAGCCACTCTGGCCATGCTGTTGGGCGCCAGGTACTAAGAGAGTGCCTGGCGTGTTGACGTCATGGTGCTCTCAGCTCCCAACGGCCGCCCGGCTACTGGCACTAGACCGGTATCGGCCTTATTGCTGGTCTCTCAGACAGCTCCTGACATCGTTGACCTTCCCTCCAACGCGGCATGCTTTTGGAGCGGCTTTCGGTGCAACGGCAGATCCAGTTGGTTCCCATTTTACCTACTCGCTGTAACCAGTTTTCAGTGGCCTGGGTGGAGCTTTATGCCATCGACCAACTCTTTGCGGCAAGAAACTTGCCCTGCCGAGTGGATGAGCACATGACGTCGCGCACAGTGGCCATGCGGCCTAAACCACTACACCAACTGTGCCGGCAAGCATGCTCTAAAACGTGTGCTTGGTTCTCGACAAATCGGTCTTGAAGAGCTGCGAACATTGGTGGCAGAAGTGGAAGGCCTGTTGAGCAGTTGTCGGTGATGGCTGTAACTGAATCTTTCAACCAAGTGTTGACGCCAATGCATCTGTTAGGGGGTCCGCCAAATTTCTTGCTACCAAAAATCCGAATTGACCTTGACCCTGAGTATAAACCAGCACAAACAAAGCGAGCTGAGACTTTCTTTAACTACTGGAAACAAATGCAAAAAGTGCTCAACTTTTTTGGAAGATCTGGAAATCTAATTAATTACTTGTTAAATCTGAGAGATGTTCACTCTAAGACCTGGCCAAAAGCCAGAGGAGAAAGTCAAATTATACGAAAGGTTGGCACAGTGGTGCTATTAGTTGGCCCAGTTTAGCAACAATTTCTAAATTTATTGTCAGTGAAGATGTCTAATGTGCAGGGATGTGAGGTGTGCTTTTTCCGGTGTTTTTTTCCGGAAAAAAACTGTTGCAGTGGATCGGTGGATGAAGAGTTGGGTTGGGATTCTTTCCCTTTTATTTGGGAGCAGTAACAACAATAACAATTGGGGTTGAGTTCGTCTCAGTGGATCGTAGGTCACCACTGACGACAACAGTTGGGATTGCAAGATATCAATGGATCTTAGGTCACCAGAGATATCAACAGGGGCACCTGTTACAACAAAGTAACAATGGGTTTAGGCACTTGCCACCTTCGAGTAACAATGGATACACAATGGCCGGACTGGGCCCTTATATAGCTCAACAGAAAATTCTAGAAAGTTCTAGAGCATGACAATGCACACGACTATACATACAACGTCTAGAAAGTTCTAGAACGCCACGCCCACCAACCAATCGGAAGTGAGGCATAGAATGTTCTAGAAACAAAAACGGCACTCTTATACTTTCTACATGGAATATTCTAGAACAATAATCGGGCACGCGCGATAAACTTTGTAGTAAAGTGACGTCATCAGACATCACGGTGCCCTATGCTTGTATATAATAAAGACAACTACTCCCCTCCCTTCCTATATGCTCGTGCCTTTCACGACACTCCCCAGCGAAGAGCTTGTACCTTGTCCTCTTGCTTCTTGTCTTCTTCACAAGGTTGCCAGGTTGTGGACAAGGCCTCTTGTTCTTGGTTGATTCTTTGATGGGAGTGTAGATTGGTTGAAGGGGGATCTTCTTTCTTGGTCCCTTGAAATCCGTTCTTGTCTTCTTTTTGATGATTCGTTTGCTGATCTGGCGGTCTTGATTTGTTGGAACCATGGGTTTGAAGTTCTGGATGGCCAGTTGAACATCAGGGGATTTAATGGGTCCTTTGATTCGATTTCCTTTGATCTGCTTGAGGCCATCCTACTTGGACACAAAGTGGGCAGGAGTGACATTGGTTCCAGAAGAAGAGTCTTCTTTCTTCACTTCATGAAGTGGCTTGGGATTGGAGCACAGCAGATCGGCTTCTGCTGGCTGCTTACAGTCTTGCTTGGCTGCTTCACTGTCCATCAGGGGCTGAACGTCCACTGCTTGAGCATTGTCCCGCGGATTCACTGCCACAGTCCTTTTGGTTGGCAACATCATCCTCTCTTCATTGGTCAACAGGCTTCCTTCATGTCCTGTGGCTTCTGGATCCAATTCTTCTTCTTCTTCTGCAAGTTGAACAAGCTGCTTTTGGCCATTTGGGTTTCCCTCTCGGAATTCTTCTTTGATTCGTCCTTTGGGGAACTTGTCCAGGCACAAACTTGAGTGATGCACCCCTTTCTTCTTGCAATCGAAGCATTTCTTTGTGCTTGTGCACTTGTTGCAGAGGTGATCTTGATTTGAGCAGATGTAGCAGTGTCCTTGGTTCAGTCCTTCTTGATGGCTGTTTTCAGTGGCATCCACTGGGGCTTCCACCACTTCTTCCTTGCTCCAAAATTCTTTCCACAGAATGCTGTCTTTCATCTCCATTTCTGGATCTTCCAGATAGCTGCTGGCTCTTGATTCTTCTTTGTTCTTTTTCTTCTTCTTGGCGATGCTTGGATTCTCAAGATAGCCATTGTCCACCAGTTCCTTTTCTATTTTCTGGTTCCATTCGGTCATTAGGTTCCTCATCTGGGCCATCAGTTTTTGTTGCCTCTCGCCTTCCTACTTCATTTTCTTCCATAGTGTATGACTAGCAAGGGGCTCCTTGTGCTGGCGGTAGAATTCTCTTTCCAGTTTGTTTTTGACTTCTCCAAAGGTACATGTGAACTCATTGTATTCCTGGTACGCTTCCTCCATAGCTTCTGAGGGTCCTTCTTCTTTGTCCTTTTCAGCTGCCTCTCTGGCATCCAAAGCGTTAGTCCACTTCTGGAACGCCATTTCGCAGATTATTCGGAAGGATCCCAGTTGGCATAGTTCCGGGACAGGATCCTTATAATCAATGAGTCCGCTTGTTGAGTCAAGGGCTTGTTCCAATAGCTTCCTGTTCCTTAAGAAGTCTTCTTTCAGGAACTTGATCCTTCCTTCACATGGCGGTTTTTTCGTCTTGGCCATAGTTCTTTCTTCCTTCTTTGAAGTTGATCCTTGTTGAAGTCCTGGTTGAATCCAGTTGAATGAGGGAACCACTTGGAGCAACCACTCGATGTAACCACCCGGTGTAACCACTCGATGTAACCACTCGCTGCTACCAGATGTTGCGGTGGATCGGTGGATGAAGAGTTGGGTTGGGATTCTTTCCCTTTTATTTGGGAGCAGCAACAACAATAACAATTGGGGTTGAGTTCGTCTCAGTGGATCGTAGGTCACCACTGACGACAACAGTTGGGATTGCACAATATCAATGGATCTTAGGTCACCAGAGATATCAACAGGGGCACCTGTTACAACAAAGTAACTCTTATACTTTCTACATGGAATATTCTAGAACAATAATCGGGCACGCGCGATAAACTTTGTAGTAAAGTGACGTCATCAGACATCACGGCGCCCTATGCTTGTATATAATAAAGACAACTACTCCCCTCCCCTCCTATAAGCTCGTGTCTTTCGCGACAAAAACCGGTTTTTTTTCCTAAGCGTCGGAAAAAAACATAAATCGCGGGAAAAACTCAAGCTAACAATAGGCAATTTCTGTCATTTTTCCGTTTAAAAATGGACTTTTGAGATGTATAATAGGCTAGATTGACTCAAAACTGTTAGAGAAACATCGGAAAATAGCAAATTTGGCAATCTAAAACAAAAAGGCAAACTGCTGTATAAAAATTTGCATATATGGTTTATTGATGGAGCCGGCCAGGGCCTGTTTCATGCCTGTTTCGTGATTTATATGTATGTAACGCGTATATTTATAGTCTGAAAGGACTCAGAAAGCTCCTAGAAAGCGTTAGCAATCATATAACCAGGCTAGGATACTGAGAACTTGAGCTGGAGTTTTTTCCGCGATTTAGGAAAAAAACCGGAAAAAAAACCGGAAAAATACTGAAAAAGACAGGCCGAGGTTTTTTCGGAAGAATATCCATCCCTGAATGTCATTCTGCCTATGTACAGACCTCCAACGGAAAGACCATTTTATATGCAATTCAGTTGCTTGTTCCGTTGGAAGGCCCGGCCAAAGACTACAAATTTAGTAACGTGTACTGTAGATATGTTTTATACATCGTCGACGCCTACTCTGCAAAAGCGATGGTTTGCTGACATGCCAGAACCATACATGTAACAGGGGGGTCTGGGGGGGTCAGCCCCGCACCCGACTTAGGCCAGACCCCCCCCCCCCCCGAGACGATTTCACTGACCCCCCCCCCTCCGATTTTTCTGGCAAGTAAATTTTCGAGCAAATTTTTGCAATTTTTTACACTTTCACACACAAAAATTGCCAAAATCGCCTGCAAAACAGCACTTTCAGCCCAAATTAGCGATTTTTGGCGATTTTTAGGCCAAAAATTGCGATTTTTCTCGATTTTTGAGCGTTTTTTAGTGCCCACCCCCTCCCCCAAAATTTTCGCTCAGACCCCCCCCGGCCGGCGCCAGACCCTCCCCCCCAACCCCCCTCCCCCCATCGGCGGATGACCTGTTACATGTATGGCCAGAACGCTACCCAGCGACCGCCGCCGGCAGCCGACCCACTTCTCTGACCAACACAACAAAGCCAAAGGTCAAAAGTGGCGATGAGTTTTTTGTACCGTTTGCTACCAACCGGGTCACCGCAAGTATTACTGTCACAGCTACAAGGCCCGCCTCCGTTTTAACAACGGCATTCGTTGGCCAGTGCATCACAACCACCACTCTCCTCCGCCCCCTCCTGCTACTCAATCTCAACTGCCTGTTCAACGCCAGTCTAAAGCCCGATTTATAATGACGCTTGGGCCAACCGCGCTGCGCATAGCCTCGGCCGACCGCGGGCCGGGCACTCTCTAAGAGGGACCATGCGTTAGAAGGCAGACTTTCAGCGTAAATTACGGTAGAATTCTCTGCCGTGTTTGCTACAAATGTTAATTCTACGCTATCACGCAGAATGTCTGCATGCCCCAAAGCAGAATATTCTGCGTTATTGCGTACGGTACACAACGCAGAAAATTCTACGATCTACAGATATGCGGCAGGATAATCTACGCACTCTGCTATCTTTATGAGCCGCGCCAAAAAATGGAAGATTTTGGAAATTCAAACATTTTTATTTCATAATAAAATAAGAAACAAAATGAATGCTACGAAACAGTTTCGAACATCAAAGTGAATCGGCCTAATACAAGAACAGAAATAATAGAGCTATTTCAACTGGTACACAATTCGATTAAACTCTGAAATTCTACATCGCTTACTTCGTGTGCAAATCCTTAAACAGCAGCAGCACCCAGAAACATATCACAACACAAACACACATACAATTGCGTAATGTGAGGAGCATTTAAAGGCACCTGTACAAGCACTTGAGATGGCTCCTCGTTTTCCTCGCTGATCTATGACAAAGCCAGAACAAACGGTTGCACAAGCTCCAAATCTTCTCCACAGTCTATGACCAACTTATACAGTCTTGCCATTCTTGAGCTATAAAGTCTACAATTGTATGTCAAGGAAGTCATACAAAATTCCGTTTAAACTTACTGATCTGAAGTGGATCAGCTGATCAAAGGCTTGAAGCTAGAAGTTTCTCTTTCTGTCATTTCGCTCTATCTTTTCTGTCGAGCTCTGAACAGGGGCGCTAGCAAGCCGGGTAGTCCACCAGAGAGATGTTGCTTTTTCATCTAAAGACGCAAAAAGTACTGTTATTTTACTAGTGGATTTTTATTTTACTATTTACTAAATTTACTACAAATTCAGCTCTTCAATTTAATTTTTATTTTTGTTTTACTACCAGGCAGCTCCAATTTTACCAATTTTTGTTTTACTAATAATTTTACTACTTTTACTACTATTTTACTACGATTTTGCTAGTCATTAGGGGCAATTTTGCATCAATAATGCCAAGATCTTATGAATAATTTAATGTTGATGCTAAATAGTTGTTAAATTTGATTATGATATGAGGTTTTCAGGAACTTGAGAGAGACCAAAACGTGTGAAATTCGACTGACAAAGTGCTATCACACATCTTTTATTGCAAAATTGATCAAGAATTTAACTGGAATTCACCAAAAACTAGTAAAATAGTAGTAAAATTTTCATTTTACTATTGACGGTCTTTCTTTAGTTTAATTTTATTTTTACTTTACTATTGGCTCTTATTTTTTCTTTTTACTAATATTTTACTACTAGTAAAATACCACTAGTATTACCAATTTTTGTTTTACTATACTATAGTAAAATAACAGTAGCAAAAAGTGCTGCCAGTTAAAACGCAACTACATAACTGCCTATGTACCGGCAGAAGCTCTAATTTCTGGTCCACTTGGATGCCTCTGTGAGGAAGAAGCCTATTAATTTTCCATGGGATCTTGCCAAATTCCTAGTTCATTCGGTTTTGCCAACTCACACAATAGTTTGCTGTTTTCTTCTATTCCAGTCCAGCTAGCTACGCCATACCTAGAGGCTGATTAATCGATTAGGGGACATTGGCCGCTCTTCACGGTGTAAACTGTGCACCTCGCTCAGCTAATCGAAAGCTAATGGCTAGTGAGTGCCCTGCCTGGCTGATTTCAAAATCGGGCGCGCTCCTCCCACCCTGCAAGTTTTTTGTGCCTAAAAAACCAGATTCCGTGCGCACAAAAGCCCGACCGGCACCCTTTAACACGATAAATAAGACAGATTTCGAATACAGAAATACAACACACCTACATAATTTCCCAGGCCCACACTTGGCCCCAATGGGTAGATACAATGCGTTATGAAACCATCTAAATTTCCATCCTTACCGGCACCTTTAAATCATCGCCGCAAAGATCGAAAATCAGTGCAGATTTTGACTCATATTTGACAGACAAAGTTGCTTATTTCGGCACAACAGCACACGTATAGTTCGAATTTTAAGTTATGCAGCTCCAATCAGACACGGACACATTCTGTCAGACCGCTTAAAGCAGGTAAGGCAGCTTTCTACTGTACAGAGCGGCTCTGCGCAGACAACGCTGAATGTCCTACCAGTGTAATCCGTCAAACATCGCTGAATAATCAGCTGGGTGTCGCAAAACGCACTGCCTACATACTAAACAACGCAGCACGTTCTGCGTGACTGATATCGCAGAGCCCCTCTAGAGAGCAGCGCGATCTGAGCTTTGGCCGACCTCGCTTCCCAAATGTCAGTTTACAATAGCGCCGCGCCGGGAAGCCTCACACACCGTCATTATGCAGTTGATGTGCATGTTTGCATGCATGTTTGCATTTAGCGTTTGTTGTCGGTACTGTAATTATAAATAGATCCTTCTCTCAAAATGGCAAAATTCAGACAGATTAGCCGAAAGAAACGCGCTGTGTTGTTGATGGGTGTTTTGACTGGAATCGCTTTTGTGGGCAGCCAGTGAAGGAGTCGAAAACGTTGGGGAGCCCACCCTATTCAACAATTGCGAGAGGCCTTTGGGGATTTTCATCATCTCTTTTCTCAGTCAAGACAGTTTGAGGACCGTTTCGTGCAGCAGTACAGCCATCATTTTTCGCTCTCTTCACAAATAACCTGACGTTTAAAGGTAGAAAACGCGAGAGGAAAGAGAAATCACTTTAGTTTGCTATAGGTATGGCTGACTCATGCGCATCTAATTATGCAATTACGGTGGGCCGCGCTTCTTGAGTTGGACGGCGGCGAACTCCAGCGTCCGGGCGCAGCGAGGCGAGGCTGAGCAAGGTCGGCTGCATTGGGAGTACAAAACATGCGTGCGGTCGGCCAAGGTCGGCTGGGAAGCGTCATTGTAAATTGGGCTTTAGTCAAATGCCGAGGTCACTCACCAGATTCCCAGGGGCGTCAAGACCCATATGCAAGAAACTGTCATTGTGCGTGATTTTGACTCACTGGTGGTGGCTGATTGGGTTATGCGGGATTTACGATGCCGCGTCGCACGCGTCGCTCGCCTCGCTTGCGTCACGTTTGAACACTTCCAGTCCCGCGTTGCGTCAACCTGGCGTCAGCGTCGCCTCAACGCGCGATTTGACCAAAGTTTAATTCCGACGCGTCCGCCGCCCGCTACAGCAGCCGTTTACGTGCAAAGATAAGCAGGCATTGCCTTGGTATTGAGAGTTGAAATTTTGACTTTCACCGATTCCACCCAAATTTGGTGTGGTAGTAGCATCTGATGAGTTAAACTGGACCTGCAAAGATTAGTTCTATTCAACGCTCCAGAGTGGAATAATGCGCTCCGGAAATTTTCGCTCCTTAACTATGGGACGAAAAATTTGGAGCTTATTTTCTCGGGAATTAGCGCGAGTTGTGAACTGCTATTTGGGGATCCGATCCGATCCGATGTGCGGGGGCCTTACGGCCTGCGATCAGACTCGAGGTCCATTCCGCTACCCCCGTGATTCGTCATCTCGGACGTTGCCCTTCTTTCACTGCCAGCCCCTCCTAGCCATGCTGCTGGGCGCCGGTCACCAGGAGGGCGGCCAGCGTGTCGATGTCATGATGCTGACAGCTCCCGATGGCTGCCGGTGCCCCATATGCCAGAGCGCTCCCAGCATAGTTGGTTTCTCAGACAGCTTCTGGCATCGTAGATCTTCTTCCCAACGCAGCATGCTTTGTGGAGTGGCTTCGGTGCAACGGCAGATCCAGTCAGATCCAGTCGGTTCCCATTTTACCTACTCGCTGTAACCAGCTTTCGGTGGCCTGGGTGGAGCGTTGTGCCGACGACCAACTCTTTGCAGCAAGAAACTTGCCGCGCCGAGAGGATGAAACCACTACAACCGCTAGGGATGCAGGGGCCGCCGTGACTCAGAGGCAGCGAGCTACCCACTGAGCCAACAACGCGGCGATATTTGGGGATTTTACTAGTTGCTTGTATGTCTCTGAAACACACTACTTACATCCACAAATTTCGGAAAAAAATTATTTTCGACCCCCTTTGACCCCATAAAAACCCCCAAAATACCCCCCAGACTGCGCTTTTTTATTTCAGAACTTTGTAGCGCTATTATTTCTTCATTTATTGTTGTAGCCAAATTGGGCATTTGGGCTGCGGAACAACATCATTTTTGGCCTCAAAGAAATTTTATCCAGTCAGAAAACTGCACAGGTTGACCCAAAAAATGCCGGAATTTACTTCCAGCCTTTGATTGAGAAATCGGATCTTTTAGGTTTCAGTCTCATTTGGAAAAGAGCGCCGCCGTGGCCGATCGAACAGATTGGTCGCCAGCCAAAAACTAACCACAGAGTCCGGTACTGAAAGAGTCTATATTGAGTACGCGTTCAGCACATTGCGCTCCTCTACTTGAGTTTTTAAGAGCCAGTTCGCGAGAGAATCGACCACGCACGCATGTATGTATGTATGTCTGTATGTATGTATGTATGTATGTATGTGTGTATGTATGTATGTATGTATGTATGTATGTATGTATGTATGTATTTCGCAATTTTTGTTTAGACCATTCATTAGAAACTGCAAGATCACTGACCAACACAGACAAAAGAGCAAACCCAAGAAGGTCCACAAGATCTAAAAGATCAGTCAAGCAGATCATCTGTCTCTGTTGCCCGCCACGGTTCATCCTCAACAGTTTTTAAGTTCTCATCGTTTGTGTATTCATCGCTGCTGTACAAAAATGTAGTGATCAGTATTTTTGGGGCTGTTCAACATAAAAGTTCATCTCCATCCTCAAGGACTAAAACACAATTGACAACTAAACCATGATGGACTATCAATTCATTGAACAAATAGTGGGTTGCACGTACTTTCAGTTCACCGCTGCCGCTTTTGTGCAGGGCCTTTTGGCCTGGTTCCCCTGCCACCATTGCGAGCTTTTCGGGAAAAGCTTGGACATAATTTGTTGCTCTGTGAGGTACTCATCTGGTTTGAAACGAAGTGTAGAGCTATCTGAAACATGCTGATGCAGCAATAAATACGTAACTGAACGAAGTACA